>JAHZMT010002141.1:1343-13309 GCA_027743785.1 Sinhomidia bicolor | reverse complement strand
AAAAGAGAGAGAAAAGTTGTACCAAAAAACTCATTCAAAAAACACGTGCTATCATTATCATGCCAAATAGTTGGGCAAGCCCATAAATAGCAAATGAGAAAGCCAAGCTCAATTCCCCGTTCATTCTTTGGGTATCTATTCTTTTGTACATGTATAGTTGGATCAAGAGAAAGAGAAGAAAGGTATGAAACCTTTGTTTGGCATTTGCTCTTCCTGCCGTCACAGTGAAAGCACACATTATTTCCATTTTACTTTTCTTCTCGTAGCTGCTTTAGAAAGAGAGAAAAAATATGAAAGTAAATAAGTCACGATACGGTCCTTTTGGGTGGATTACATTACAATACGCCATCTCATTCTCCTTTTTGTCAAATTTCATCTTCTTGTTTCATTAGATTTGTGCCTTATTGCGTATTGTAATTCTGCGACGTGCAAACCACATTGGCTAAAATTCAATATCAGATTTACATTGCTGGTAGTTTTTTTCTAAATTTTGTTAATATTGAGAAAATGAATTAAACCAGATTTTCCAAAAAATATGAGTGATAAGTCAAATCTTTCAACATTTCAAACAAACTGCAGTAGTCGATGGGATAAAGTTTTAATTAAAAAACGTAGCAATTCTTTTTTAAATTTAATCAGAGTAAACCTTTTATTTGGCACGTTGGTTAGTTGTTGTTGCAGCGTCAATATGTTGGCTACCCAAGTTTGAAAAAAACGTTCAGCCTAAACGTAAAGTCAAAGAAACCCCTGTTTTTAATAAGCTGTTGTACAAAAGTAAATGTGTGAGTAAAAACGTCAGAGAGTAGATCTATCGCTGTAAAGTATTACAAAAAAATTCAAATGTGTACACCAAAATTCCAAGGTACTTTCGCCATCCCTCTTCTCACAACGCCTTATCTCTGAAGATACGCACACACTGTGTATGTAATGTTATTGCCCCCTCTACACGTTTATGCATTTATTTTACACTAGTTGTTCTGTTCTTCTACTAACATAGCCTTGTTGTCTTACAGTAATCAGCATACTGCATTACTAGCTCTCTTATTCTTCTTCTTCAAGTTCCTTTCCTTTTTACGCCGGTCAAAAAAGATAAATAAATCCCCATGTTCAATAGCATTATGCACCATTTTTTTAACATCTCCACATACTTAGGTAACAGCATATTTACTTATTTGTGTGCACTACTACTAGTGGTAACTGGCAACATAACAAAGTTTTTTTTCGTAAAAAATGCTGCACCACTACCATCCTATCTAATAGCAATTTCACACTTTCAGAAAAGCTCGTTTCTTTCATGCTGAACACGGGAAAATAAGTGAATGGTTCCACTGAGATATTTTTCACAATGCTTAATGGTTCACAGTTGAATGCTGTGAAGTAAACGAAAAATCTAGATGCTGGTGCTGCTACGTGAAATTCTAGCAGGATAAAGGTAGTAGTGGTAGTAGTGAACGAAGAATCTCATTTACTTCACCTCTCTTTCTCATGCTGCTGACGCTAGTCAAATTTCCTCACTTTCTCTCCCATTCCACTTTATTCATTCCCTGGCTGTTTTTTTCATTTTCTGCCAAAGTAATAGTGGTGATACAATGAATAATTTTCAAATTTAATACACACACACACACCAACACATTTAACGTGTTGTTACCTTATCATGACCCTGAAATGGAGTAGAATGGATGAGCTCATGTTTATGTGTGTGTGAGAGAGAGAAAGAGAGAAAAGAAGGAGAAATGGTTGGTTACTTTGCTGCTTGTGTTGTTGTTGCTGTTGCTGCAGTAGTAGTGGTCGGTTGTGTACATTATTGTACACCTTTCCTCCTAAAAGAGCTACAGGGAAAATATTTTATGCATGTCGAAAATAAAATGGACCATGAGAAAGAAGAGAAGACTGTGTGTGTGGTGGTGGTGGTGTGTGCCTGTCTAGTGGATGCTTTATAGGTACGTACATAATAAATATCCATTCACAAAAGGTGTAGAAGCTACAAGCTTAGCATGCTTACAATAATTTGTTGGATGACGGAGAAAGTGAGAGAGAGAGAGAGAGGCTAGAGAAGGGAAGAAAATCGCATTGGGAATGGATAATAAACGGACGTCTCCGCTCAGTTGAGTAGACCGGCACAAAAGAAAAGCGATCAAAGAGGAAGAAGAAGTATAGCGCTTTTATTATTTGCCAAAACTACAATCCAGTTGCACATATACTTATAATATATGTTTATAAGCTATGTGGGTCGACAGACTGAAAAAAAGCTTCTTTTGTATTTCACGCTTTATGGTATTAACAACTCTCTACTTTATATAGACTAGGCATCCACTGCAATTTTTTTTCTTCTCTCTTGTGCCACTTGAATCGTAAAATTAATGCAAGGAGAAAGTGATCTCTCTTCTATAGTCACAGTGCAGTCAACTTGTTTGCCACCAAACAGCCAAGCTACCACAGTTTTTTTTACTATTGTGTATACATACGCCACCGCACGAGCATTTACCCTTTTCGACCACGACGACGTCGAATTATAAACCGGCTGCTGCGGATGCTGCTTGCTGCAGTCAAGGTATAAAGTGAAAGGAGACCAGAAAGTCCAGGAAGCTGACGTGCCTTTTCGTTTTTTTCTAGGAAATGAAAATGCAAGTGAGCAAGCACCGTATGTATTATATTATCCAGAGTTTGTTCTACTCCATTCATTTGAAAATGCTAGTGACCACTTAGTCACGTTCCAGAGGTAATGTTCCAGGGAAATCTTTATGTCGTTTTCATTCACTCTCTCCTCCTCTGACTGACTTTGAGTAGGCTAATGTTTTGTTGCTTTGTGCTGCCACACTGCTGCTGCTGCTTATTATTATGTTAGTAATGCAGCGTATCGCATCATCATCATCATGACGTGTATGGTGGAATAAAGTTGTTTCCTAATAGTGCAAAACACAAACTTTTTTTAGCCAACAAACTGTTCAGAAATAATAACACAATGCAATCTCTTAACGTTTGCTGTCTTGACCGCATGAAAGCTTTTTCACTCGAGTTGAATGAGCATACACTGGACTGGCCTGACTGAACTGATGATGAGACTGGCATTTATAAGTAGCATGGCATCACTTCACTCCACCAACATACTCTATCACACGAGCTTACATACATATACGTAGGTAAATGCACCCTTGCCGCCGTTCTGGAAGACGACGAAAAACTTGTTTGAAACTTGTAAACTTCTTATACCAGTTTTGACCCAAGGAGACAAGTATTCTTGAGAAACAAACAAATAATCGCGTGCAATTTCTAAAGAGATCTTTTGTGACCACTGTAGTATGACTGCCTCTTCTGCCTGCCACCACCACCACCATCTCTTCTTATGAATTTAATTGAATACTGCGGGGTGTTTGTGCTGCCAGCGGACTGGTAATAGAAAAGTCTGAGAAGAGCCTCTCTATGAAAAAGAAAGTCTGGGAGAAGAGTCTCTTTATAAATAGTCACACAATACAAGAGAATCGTCTTTTTATCAAGAGAAGAATAATCCGTCACTCGTCTTTCCTTTTCTGTGCATTATTGTTCTTAAAGTTTCAGTTTTTGGCTTCAACCCTTTAGCGTTCATATCATTGTAATTTTTTTCCAGAAAACTTGACGCATACCACCAAGACCACTGCTTGGAATCTGAAAAGTCCTTCTAAACTTTTTTTTATATAAAAGTGGGGCTGTCGCTTGTTGACAAAAGAATAAAGATTTGAGAGGAAGTTGCTTCCCACAGCACAGCAGCATCTTTTTTCGACTAACATTGACAAGTAGTCAGCTAAAGAAATACACAAAGGGTTGGTAAAACAACAGCTGTGTAATTCCCTACATTTTTCTATAGAACAAAACTTTTTTATATACTTTTTTCACCGGAATCAGTATTATTGACCAAGTTCTGGGTAACTTCAATGCTAAAAGACAGAGAGGTTACATTATTATTACATTTAATAGGGGAACCGTATATGTGAATCTGCAAATAGATTACCAAGTATTTATTATACTATCTAGTTAAGCTCTCGCATAGTATAAGTGTTTATTAAACACTTCAGGTTGTTGGCTGCCTTCCCACCACCACTATCACCCGACCGCTTTTACTAAGAATAAAACATAGTGTGTAAGTGTTTGTGTGTGGCGCATAGCACAGCAGCACATTTATAGGTAAATATTTTGTTGATGAATACAGAATTAGGGACGGACAGTTGTTCTTTTTCCCTGATACGACAGCACAATCACAATTTTGTTCGCAAAAGTTTGTAAAGAATATACTGACATTGTTAACCAATAATAATAATAATAATAATATGCATGTATGTATAATATTGTGGAGCTGTTTCATTTCTCAAGTTGCTCTTATCTCGCATCATTTATTTAGCACATTTATAGGTAAATATTTTGTTGATGAATACAGAATTAGGGACGGACAGTTGTTCTTTTTCCCTGATACGACAGCACAATCGCAATTTTGTTCGCAAAAGTTTGTGAAGAATATACTGACATTGTTAACCAATAATAATAATATGCATGTATGTATAATATTGTGGAGCTGTTTCATTTCTCAAGTTGCTCTTATCTCGCATCATTTATTATTACTGTGTGTACACATATACAACACAAGTGCCTATATGGATATGTATATCCTAGATTCACACGTGTAGTAGTGGGTACTTATATGAATATGCACATTTACACAGAAATGCCTTACGGAGATGTGTTTTCTTCTAGGAAACCAAACTGTAGTGCAA
Organism: Sinhomidia bicolor; assembly: GCA_027743785.1. NCBI lineage: Eukaryota > Metazoa > Arthropoda > Collembola > Entomobryomorpha > Entomobryidae > Sinhomidia > Sinhomidia bicolor. Next base: position 8,567 of record JAHZMT010002141.1, on the reverse strand, counting down.
AATGAGGAAAAGAAGTGATTTTTCGAGATGGAGAGCGAAGGTAGTATGAAAATATGGCCAGCGTCAAGTGGCAAGAAAACAGTCTTTTTCCATTATCATCCTTTCACACTTTCCCAAATTCGTCATGTTTTTGTTTTTCTACGCTTTTCCTCTGTCTTTCCCTTCTTCCTCATTTTTATTCTGCCTTTGTCGTTTTTCTTTTTTTTGGTGATGGTGCTTCTACGTCAAATGTCAAATATTGTTACAGCTGGGATGAGTTTTGAAAAGAATCACTAGTATTTATTACTTACAACACCCATTCTATTGTAGTGATGATACTAACAACAGACCTATGTAGAAGGGGATTCCACAAAACTTTTTTTTCAAATTTATCGGCGTTCAAAAACACCACAATCTGGGGACAGGTGGTACTTTAAGCAATAACTTTATTAAATCAATCAAAAACTTTTCAACTTTAGTAATAGCCCACAAGAACAGAAGAATATTATGAGACATGTATAATGTCTTCATTTATACGACATAATTATCTTTACTGCTGAAAATTATGACCACATAATACTTCAAGTGATGGCTTTAGAGAACAGTAAAAGTCTGCCTTGAGGGTACCATTTCATTGTTATTGATACCAACAATAAATCCAAATAGTGCTGCGAAATTCCATCGACAACATAGAAAAGTGGGTCAATTGCGGGTCGTCCCTTCCAATAAAACGTAATTGAATTGGAGCTAAAATCTTGGTAAAACTACAATAATCTATTATATTTAACAGCCTACATAACATGTTCTTTAGTACAAACGTATTATGCACAAAGTTATACTCGTTTCTCTCTAGAAAGTAAATCTAATCCAATTTACTTTGATCCCACAACGCACAAATCTTTGTGTGCAGTTGTACGTGTTTTTCTCGTAAACCAATTAAATCAAGATTGAACAAAAGGGCAAGTGGTGAAACTTGCAAAATCTCGACAAACCGCATAGTCATTAGCACTAGCTATGCATATATGTATATGCTTTTTATAAGTAATATAAGACATTATACCCAAATGAAAGCAAGCTTTCTACTCGAACAGCAAAAAAAAACAAATGCGCTAACAACCCCTTCACCAAAAAAATAGTATATGCTGCTTGCTGGCTGTCAGCTAAGTAACGGCTGGCTAGTAGCTCGAGTAATTTTTTTGTTGAATTTGGTTCCCTCTATGCTATCTAACAACGTACTAAAATGTTCACAATCAGAGAACCAAAAACTTTCTTGCTTTGCTGCTTTGCAGCGTCACTGTTCTCAAGAGAAAGCTTGTACTTTCTCCGCAGCATAGAACGTGTTTGTGCAATGGTGGTAGTAGTGGTAGCATTTAGATTGGATTGTGGTGATAGTGGTGGGATATGCTTTTGTAATAAATATTGTCATCATGGGGCAGTCTGGATCCAAGTTGATAAATTTATAAGGGAGGCTTTCGCGGTGATAAGAATAAGGCACTCCATTTTTCATTTATGATGAACATGACCACCGTGCTTCCTATATCTATACCCGTCTGCTTACTACGACTTGTGTATGGCGTTGTTGAGATGGATAATATGTATATTATTTTTAATATATATATAGTAAGATAACTATTTAATGTGTCTTACCACCACCTTTTGATTTATGTACTTATTCGATAAATGTGAGCATTAAAATGAAAATATTCGTTTATCTCAATGCCTTTCCTTTACTGTTAACTGCATAATAAAAAATATGTATATATCAAAGCGGAAAACAAGTCATAATAGAAAATCCTTATTTTCTCTGTTTATTATTACCAATGCGAATACAGCTCCAAAATGCCTCGGTAGTTAATATATAATGACAATATGCCCATATATGTATGCATATGTGTAATATTTTCGTGAATATACTATCAAGCATAAATAAATTGCAAACTTACCCAAACAAGCAGGCAGGCAACCTAGGTATCTCCGTTTTCCTCCCTTCGACACACACACACACACAGAATCTCATAATAATTGTGCAATAAAACCATCTAGTCATGCATGCATCAGAACCCATGAAGCAAATCCTCCAACACTTATCGGTAGAGCCAAAGAAGAATCATGCCTTTAACTCAAAAAGCAATGTCAGATGCTATTATTAAAATTCCCTGTTACACACATCACATGGATCCATCCGACCACATAAAACAGCAGTAAAATCTGCACGGCAATCACTTCAATACAAAAATAAATTGCAACAAAAATGTTGGAAAAGTAAAATGGAAGAAGAATAAAAGAAAACGCGATAAAATGGAAAACTCATCGGGCATTTTAATTCGTAAAAACTGTACTGTGGCATGGCGTGGCACATTTCTATTTATTTGTGCACTTTCACTGACAGATAAAAAGTCGTGAGTAAATTATTTCAATAAAATCTTTTCCATAAAAAATATGTTTACTTACTCTCATACCCTTTTATTTTTTAGTACCGGTGAATGAATAGATAGACAGCCAAAAAAGAAGACAAAAATTTACTACAGCTTTCCACTGATCTCTTTTCTGTAAAATGCAAAATGGAGTTGGTGATTTACAAAAATTGAATGCACTTCTGGAAAATGCTAAATAGCCGTCGTTTATCTGTATAATGTATTCATATTTTTTTAAAAGAATACAAAACGGAAAACTTTGGCAGTATTTTTTCAGGTGGCTTGTATAATACAAAAGCAATAAAGAATGAAAGAGCACCTTACAACCTAACATTACTATGCATATTATTTTTCTTTTTATACGCAAATGTTGGCATTTCCTCGATACCCCACTTTCCAACGAAGTACAGGGATTTGAAAAAGCATAAAGAAAAACATAGGTAAAGTTTAAACCCTTCTGTCTGCTTGCCCGTTTGTAATAAATTGAGAATGAAAAGTGCATAAAAATCTTTATTTTTCATTTAGTTTCGATTTCCAATCTAATTCCAACGCATCATCACAAGGAGGAAACCAACTTTGAATTCAGCAAAAATATTGAAGATAGCGTACACAATATTATATGTGGGGTTAACATGACACGACAAGACTTTTTTTTAAAAAATAAATGAAAAATGCAATTGTAAATATTTAATAATGTTGCTTTTTGTTACATTTTGAATGCATAGCCTAAACTGAACGGCTGGGGACAAATCAAAAAAAATATATGCATTTTTTCGTTTCCCTTATCTTCTTGTTTCTACTCAGTTGACTGGTACATTATTCTATGTCGTGTCCAAAAAATGACAAAAATTTTCCACATTTTTCCTTCTTCAATATTCCAAAGTGCCTGCTTGCAATCGACATCATTATGCCATTTATTTTCCATTCTGCAAATACTTATCATCATCACCACTCTAGACTCACAGCTGTTGCAACAAACGACTGGAACTAACTCAACACAGTACAGTACACACAATATATTTTACTCAAAAAAGACTTGGAAAAAAGTAAATATCCCACCAAATATTAAGAATATGTAGAGAGAGAGCTTTGTTTAACTACATAGTTTTATCATTTTGACATGTGCTCTCATTTTATGTCTAACGTACGTTAACGTCTACTACGTGCATAATGTACAGTTCTAAGGACTCTAATCAAAGTAACTCTTTTTTTCGTACCAGGCAGAAGACCAAGTAAAAGCAGCTGGAATGAGAGGAAAACAAGGCGGAGAAAGCAGAAGAACAGAAGAAGATAGACAGGGACAAATATACATACATATGTGTATGTATACTTTCATTTATCGAAAGGGGTAAGTGACATAAATAATAATATGGGATGAAATAATAGACAACATCACTAAACATGTTTCTGTTTTTTCTCCTTTTCTTTGTATGTACTTGATGGAGCAAATCGTGTACAGATGATGATAAGAAAGTCGCAAATAGAGAGAAGGCCAAGCTACATATAGGCAGGCGGAGAGAAAAAGAAGCGAGCGTCAACTGGCTGCCAAATTATTTGCGCCGTCATTCTTTCCTCATGTTGACACACACGACACATTTTCTTGTAGAACATAATTTACTTTTTTTCTTGAGGTTGGCATATTTATTATGACACTTTTCATGTGTGTTCTTATTCCTAATCTCATTTCGAACAAGACGCTGTGTGTAGTAATAAGTGTATGGGTATGTTCGCACGACTGCCTTATTTTTTTAAAAAGAAAATATGCAGTACGGGGAAAAACAGAGGGAATGAAAAAGTATGTTCAAGAGAATTTTCTTCGCTATTCGTTTCCCTGAAAAAGACAATTATTATTACTACACACTATGCAACATTGTCAGCTGAAAGTATTTTTTCGTTTTTTTAGACTTGCCTTTTTCAAGTCTTCTTTTCTAAAGTCAGAAGCGACAAGCAAGTGTGTGTTACCTATAGATAATAATAATGTACCTAGAAGGGAACGAGGTTCATTATCCCATGTTGTAGCAAAAATAAGTCAGTAAATTACATATCCTGTCCCTGCGCTCGCATCGTTCTAGAAGGGAGATGTCATACGCATACAAATTTATGGGGGAACGCTATAACATAGGGAGTCATTAATACGCACATGAAACCCGGCACCGTCATCATCACCACCTCCCTCAACCACTACGTGATCCGCGCCTTTTCGATAAATATTCAATGTATAATGCACAACACAACACAGCATTTTATTTCATTCTTTTCAGTGTATACATTTTGATGCTATACAAGGTTTTTAAAATGTATAATATGTTTTTTAAATAATTACTCATTCATATACATTTTCTTTTCTCGTCTCTTTCTTCCCTTACCACAACAATTTTCAGTTTAAAGAGAAAAATACCCGTTGGGTGTCATATTGAATATGCATGAAGAGTCTTCTCTCAAAAGCACTCTTGAAAATATTCTTTGAAAACGCCTCTTCTATTCTTATCTTGTTTCCAGGAAATGTGCATGTATATATGTATATTATGCCATGCATAAAAAACCTTTTTTGCTTTTTTACCACCTTGTCGTTTCTTCAAAAAAGAGCAAGCAAATAGAAAAGAGCTTCAATTTGTATTCTGACAAGGATGGTTCTTCACCTGTCATTCAGTACACGTCAGCAAGTATACGAGAGAAACAGAGATAGCATCTCAATAAAACTCTTGTGTCGTCATATCTTTTTTTATGACTGTGTATTAACGGCACCACAACAGGTTGTGTGATGGTACTACTGATGAATGGTAAAATCTCACTTTTCCCTCTTGGCCATGTTAGCAAATGGGAACACAGGAAAAAATGAATAACATGAGAATAAAAGGATGAGAATGAATGAATGTCAAAATTGACTGACTGACGACTACTTCTATACGTTATTATTAACATTACAAAGGACATGTTGATGAATGAATAGATAACAGCAGCAGCAGTAGTAGAAGAGCAGTCAATAGGCGTTAACAGCACACACTCCAGTAATAACATGGAGTAATCATTTGTCCTCGACTGTCAGACTTTTGGCGAAAATTGACTGGTGCAAATTGGTGACAAAAAAAGCGTCTACCAAGAAAGGCAGAAAAAAGTAAAATATGGCAATATACATACTACTGACGTGTATCTTGTTACGATATCTTGTCGTCTTAATCCGTATGTATATTATTACTTCACGACACAGCTTTTTGTAATCCAATTTTCTTTCGGAATATTGAAGAAAAAAGGCGTTCTTTCAAAAACCGTAACTTTTCTCCGGATACGGAAATGTCTGGTTAATGACTATGAATAATAAAATGGAATAAAAAAAAAGTTACCAACGACGGAGGAACGGATGCCACACAATTTGTACGCATTAAGTAATAACGACTCATTCCGTATGCATAGAAAGTTACCGGACCATTTTTCTTCACCTGTCTGCTTTCGGGCAAATGAACGTTTTGTAAACATGCTCATTTCAAACGTATGTAAAGCGTGTATGTAGAATTTACTTACAAGGTGAATATAATATGCTAAACGGGAACGAACACGAAGAAAGGAAATGTCGAGGTCGTTCAAAAAGCGTATAATTTACGACCTTTTCTTCGTGCAAAGGCAACGGCGAAAAAAGTACGAGGCTGTAATCAAGTTATACCACATTATCTTGAATGGCATATTTCCTTATTAATTTACATTGTTTAATATAACTAACCAGTCGTATTTGGAGGAATAAAAATTGAAAACCGGTAATACTCTTTTCCTCCACCATGCATGCAGTTACTACTTCCAATCAACCATATGTCACCTGTGATACAAACAGTATCGGGCCTTTTCGCAATAAAATTGGTAATGTGGGCGTAAACTATTCATTAGTAATCATTCAAATTGACAAAAGAAAAGTTTAAAATTTATACGTTTGAATTTGGCGCCTTTAATACATTTGCTTCAAAATTCAAAACAAATTACATAGCAGATAGTGCTTCTTCAGTATTTTAACTTTTTAAAAGTTGAAGTTTTTAAAGACGATAAAATCACTGTAAATATTGTATCTTTCTCCTCGTAATGCCCCTCAAGAAGGGTACCGAGGAGAGCTTAAACTTAACTTAAAGAGCTAAAGCTTGTGCTTGACACGGCTCTTGTTTGCGTCTTTTCGAGCCATTTTATCTAATTCAGCGTGAAAGGTGAAAGCGCTGTCAGTTTGAATCTGCGCAAAAAGGTAATATTACAGGAAATGAGAGCACATAATCTGAATAAGGTTCTGTTCGTTCGGCGTACGTATGCTGGGATGAGGACATATTATAAAAGCTTAATTGAATTTATTTTGTCCTTTCATATATTTGCTACGCCTTCCAAGAGAACACACAGAGATGAAAGACCTTTTTAAAAGATCTAAACTAAATTTGATTTTCTTATCACTCTTTCGTGTCTTGTGTGCTGTGTAAGCAGCAGTGTAACATTGTATGTTGCAGAGAGGGCAACAAAGAGCAGCAGCAGTAAACATGCAAGTTTCATTTTAACTTTTTAACAATTTCCAGCTCATTTTGTGTAGTATTAATTATTTACTACTCGATAGATAGATGATACTAGTAAAAAGGACATGATACCTTTTTAGTTTTGGCAAATGTCAAATTGGTCAACGGTTAGCTTTTCTGGGTAATAGAATACATGTGTTATGTATTGCTTATGTATTGACAATGTAATGTATTCTCAAGGACGTTTCAAGAGTTTCACTAGCCTCAGTTCAATGCTTTAACTTTTCACAAGGGCTTAAGCAATTCTTTGAAAGTTTTTGCAAAATAATGATGGAGAAGTCAAAGGAAAACGTGCC
>JAHZMT010002140.1:0-12188 GCA_027743785.1 Sinhomidia bicolor | reverse complement strand
AGTGAATGTGGAAACTACAGAGGTATTCACACTGATTTAAATTTTCATATAATAAATTACATGGGTAGGTAGTTTTAGTAGTATTTTTTATTGGTACTGCTATAATTGGTGGTTTTTGCAGAAAATAGGAATTTATATAGAACAAATTAGTAGTTGTTTGTTTACTGATAATCTTTTGTGAAAAAAGGAAGATGACTGTGTGTTAAATGTGTTCGTTTGTATGTATATCACTGATAAATAGGAAGCATTGTCTCTAGAGAAAAGTGCAACTGAATTTCCTTAACCTTATAAGATATCAGAAAATGTTTATATAACTTTCCCATTATTCACACGTAACATCAATTGATAGGGCTCAGCTTGTTGCGGCTAGCTCCCATATTTTGTCACTGGGTACTTATTTATGACATGGAAAATCATTTAAAATCAAATAGACAAGATTTGACATAATGCTAAAAATCTTTGTACATACTTTGTTTCATGCGTCTGCATTATCACTGATCCAGTGCCTTTTAGTCTGATTTTTCTCCTATATACCTACTCTATCATCACTACTATAATGTACCTACCCAAGCTACATATACTTGCTAGATAGCCCACATTTATTTTCCGCACAAATCCCTCACAAGTACATTTTTCTCTTTTATTGTTGCAGGTGCTTTGAATTTGAAAATTAGAATGCAAAAGTAACAGGCATCATGGCTGACGGAGGCCAGCGACTCCTGGATGTCATTGAGTAAGAAAATATTAGTACTATTGACATTTATTGATTTTGTTTGCTTTGTCATAATCTTGATTTCAATAAAAGGGAAAACATGATTTTCTCTTCTTTTTAAACTTGATTTTAATACCCAAACTTTAATGGACAGTTATTTACAATGAGACAGTTCTGATTTAGAATGATTGATTACAGTGACCCAAATGCATTGGAGTCGTTTCTGGGAGGGCTTACCTCGGACACAGAACTTTTACCTTCAGCGGAGACCGTGGACAATGTTGTCGCGTCGCTGGCACGGTCCTTGGATGAGCATGAATATGAAGTGGATTCTCCAAATGATACACTTTTCGACACGTTGGATTCCTCGTCAAGTCATCTTACCGACATTTCGAGATCCTATGTTCCATCGGATTTCGGCCAAGTAGCAGTGCATAATGATGGGTTTTCGAATAATTTAGACGGATTTTCAAATGGTAACAATGTGATTAGAGGGAACCTTCCGCAACAACCTGATCAGCAGCAAACTTCTAATTCGGGTTGTGATCAGTTTATAGGATCCTCCAATAATAATAGTACCATTTTGAATAGTGTAATTAGTGCTGCATCTTCTATAAATAATAGTACACCTGTGACAGCGAGTAATCTTAAGCAAATAGCGGCATCAGTTTCCAACTGTGATCCCTCCAAACCGACTAATTTCGTCCAGTCTGGACAAATACAACAACTCCAGAATTCTGTGTCCTCGGCTTCAAATAGTTTAAATTTTACTTTTTCTCAGGATCTACAACAGCAACAACATAAACAGAATGACCAAGTGTCAGCTTCCCAAAATCAAGTGACTAGTCTTTCTTCAGTTTCCGTTGAAGGTCAAATTCAACAGAATATCCCTTCAAATTCTACAAATAATTTGATCTCAGTAGTGGGTTCAGGGAATCAAAATGGTGTTGTTCACACGTTGACAGATACCACAAGTAATTTTCAAATAGTAGCTACCCAACAATCCGGTCTTGGTAAAGCTCATCAGAATTTACTAACCAATGCCAATTTAAATACCAGTGCTAATATTCAAGTCACTAGTGGCACGTCAAGTGTAACCACAAACAATGAGACAAATGCAACAAGCAATATTGCCAACAACAATGTCACCTTATCCACGAGTACTAATGTTGTTAACTCGAATGCTGCCATTCAGCATTCGCAGCAATACATTGCTACCAGCAGTGCGGCTGCAGTTAACCAACTCGTTGCTGGTCAAACCGTCAGTATTCCAAGCATGACTGTGAGTGCTCCACAGTTACTTGCCAGTTCCCAAGGGGGACTTGTTGCAGCAACCGCTGGACAAAACATTCTTCAGCAAATCCAGTCTGCAGGTGCGAGTCAGAGTTACATTGCAATGGAGCAGCCTACGACAGCGCTGATCGCAACGGGCCCTACCACATTTGGAACGAATGTCGCACTTGTGGCCACTGGAGGGACACCGACGTACGCTGTTCTGCCCACAACGCAGCAGTTTCTTACCAATGCAATAATTCCACAGTCGCACACGTTTCAGACTCTAACAAAAGCTGCGAATGGAACGTATTATCAGACGACAGGCTCTCCACAGATTGTGACTACCTCGAATGTTAATACATTACAGAACGTAAGTGTTGCTAACGCTACAAGTGATGCTAACAGCAGCACTATTGTTAAGCCAAAACAACCGCCTCAGCTCTTACCAAAACCATTATCACAGGTTAGCACGTCAGGGACGACGACCAACACCACTACAGTGACGACCACCCCGGTTTCCTCGGTTTCCACGTCCAATGAATCCAATAGCAGTGGGACCATTGCTCAGCAACCTGGTGCAAACACTCCTGCGTCCACCACGGCTGTCACTGACAGCGTCGTTACACAGTTAATTCAACAGTCCCAACAACAAATAACGAATGTTAGTGGAAATACGGGGACTGTAGCCATAACTCCTCAGCAATCATTTGCGATTGGGAACACGGCAGGTATCGGACAGGTGATGGTTTCTCAAGTTAGCAATTTGAGTACAATGACAGCCCCTCAACAGGCACAACTTGCTGGGACGATTGTGGTTAATCAGGTTTGCTACCTAATAATAATTAAAAATATAAAAATATTCCTTTGCTTATCAAGTCAGAAGTTGTATACTATTTTTTTACTTCAAAATATAATATATTTTCTCATGATTATTTAGAGAATCTTGTCGTTGCATGTTTGTGTTATGAATCTCTTTTTGTATACAGATTTACCGCAACAATTACAATGTATTCAACTCATTTCATTTGCATTCTTCTCAGCACTGACATTGTTCAGTCCTCAATACTTTCATCAGAACATTTAAATCTGTTTAAACATTTTTTGGATTTTTTTCTGCCAAAAACATAATAAACTCTTATGATGAGTATTCTAAATGATATTATTTACGTTATCTGTGTATACAGTATGGCCAACCGATGCTATTACCAACTGCATCAACAACGCAGGCAGGGGCACTACAACTGATCTTACGGCAACAGCCAACACAACCGCAAGTACTTACAATTCAGACTCCTACAGGTCCTGCTACTATAAGTACCCAGGGCACTGCTCAAGCAGGGACAACTGGAAAGCCAATAGTCAGATATGTTTCACAAGTGCCACAAGTAGCGCAGGTGCATTTAGAGAAAATACTACATTTTGCATTTTTTTTATTTTTCGTATATTGCGTAATAATACAGGAAATGTTTTTTTTTGTAAATTCTTTTACATGCTACATAGACCGCTGGCTACGGTTTGCAACAAATTCAAACTGCAAATGGACCAGCAATAATTGCTGTAAGATATCCTCAGCAAACGACGCAAACAAATCAATTTGGACAGATCCAAACGGAATCAATAGTTAACCCGTCCTCAGCTCTCCAAGGTCAAATGACAACTAGTGGCCAGTCTCAGCTCCAACAACTGACAAATGCGCAGTCTCAGTCGGTCCAAATTCAACTACAACAGCAACAACAGCAATTACTGCAACAACAAGCGGCGACACAGCAGCAACAGATTCAGCTACAACAAGGTGGCCTGACACAAGCACATTTGCAGCAGGCCCAACAGCAATTACAACAACAAACGACACAGTTGCAAATTCAGCAGCATCAGCAGCAGTTATCTGTGCAAGCCCAATCACAGTCGCAACAAGTACAGGTACAACAGGGACAGATTTCTAACGCACAATATCAGCAGCAGCCCTCAGCTCAGCCACAAATTCTCCAGCAGTCTCAGATTCCCCAGCCGGTTCTTCAACAGTCAATACCAATGGAAACGCAAAGTAATTCTCCGGCTCCCCAAAACCATTACACAAGCCATCCTCCTAACCAGACATCTCTACAGACCGCAACAAACCAGTCTCAAAACCAGGCTCAACTTTCTCGTGATGCTGAGCAGCAGCAAGTTTCTGTACCAGATTCTTCGTCAGAGCCTCCGCCTCCGAAGAAAGCAAAGACGAAATCAAAAAGCAGCAAGAAGAAAGTTACATTAGATCTCGAACAATTATTGAAGCAGTCTGGAATCATGGATGAAGATTTGAATGATGACATGTCATTTGATTTCTTCTCGATGGATACACCCGCATCAAATGGTTTTCCTTCCCCTACACAAGTTCCCCCAGCACAAATTCCAGTCATTAATACTACAGGTATGACTTAAATTCCGTAGTTGTTTTATTTTATATATGCTGAGAACATTTTGAAATACTTTACAAAAATGTCATTTCATTCATATCGTGTGTAGCGTAGCAAGTAGCAGTTTGTGTGTAATGTGTAAGTAATATTGGTGTATTGTACAAATTTGCAGAAACGCAAACGCCGAAGAAAAGTAGCTCGAAAAAGAAAAGCAATGCAAAGAAGTCAACTGCTCAACCTCCTCCTCCACCTCCACCAGTAGTAGTACCTCAGCCACAACCACCTCCACCCCCTATTGTGACCCCAACTCCAAGTGCCAAGAAGAAACGATCTCCGCCAAAGAAGAAGAATGCCCCGTTACCTCCACCAGCAACCCCTCCGCCACCTGTGTTTACTCCCCCTCCTCCTCCAATAGTTACAACACCGAAGAGTAAAAGTAAAAGTTCAAAAAAGAAAGCTAGTGGAAGTGGTAGCGTGATTGAGAATCAAAAGTCTGAGCCGCCAACACCACTGTGTTTACCCCCCCTCCTCCTCCAATAGTTACAACACCGAAGAGTAAAAGTAAAAGTTCAAAAAAGAAAGCTAGTGGAAGTGGTAGCGTGATTGAGAATCAAAAGTCTGAGCCGCCAACACCACCACCACCAGTAGTACCGGTACCAACACCAACAACGCCAAAGACTGCTTCTTCGAAAAAGAACGCACCACCCAAAAAAATTTCGAGTTTAGATACCTTGTTGGCAACAATAGATGCTGTGGCTGCTGCAGCTGGCGCGGCTGCTGCATCACCGTCGCGAGCTAGTCCTCCGCTCCCTCCCCCACCACCAGTAGTGACTCCGTCAAGAAAGCCTACACCTAGTCCAAAGAGCAAAGGAAGTAAAAGCAAAAAGAACTCTGCAGCAACTGCTCTTCCGACTGTTATTAAGAGTGAACCTTTACTGCCGCCACCAACAATAGTAACCAACACACCAACGCTTCCCTCTCCTGTTTCCTCGACCATGTCATCATCCTTGCCTCCAATACCGGCACCAAGCTTAACTTACTCCCAATCGCAACCAACAGCTCCTCCTCCTAATAATGCAATCCTTTCTGCCTCAAGTCTGTCTGCTTCTACCGCTTTAACGCCGTCACTGAACTCGGTGACGCCCTCTCCTCGCGCTACTGGACCAAACATGACCAATGGTAGTACCTCTGTTTCCACCTCACAGACAGGGCTAACTCGAGTCGTGCAAACGATTCAGTTGACACCTCAAAACCAACAGCTTCTCCGAAATATTCAGTCCCAAATTCAGAGATTATGTTCTATGCCTAAAAGAAATGAAGCTGAACAATCAGCATTACAGAAACTGGTTGTCTTACAACAGCAAGTTATTGCTACAGGAATTCCTGTTCCAAATCCAGCTCATCTAAACAACGTAAGTGACTTATCCGCAATTAATAATAATTAGTATAATATTTCTAGTTTTAGCTAAATAATGTGTTTATTGTGTAAATAGATCTACTTTTACTTTATTTGCTAGTGACATATAGAATAATTATTTTATGTACATTTACCCTTACGTAATGTTGTAATCCTACTTTAGGCATTAGAAATACATGTAAATTATTAAATATTCTAAAAAACGGATTTAAGATTAACTAGTGGCCAATGTCAGGCGTTACATTTGGGTGAAAATTAATAAGTTTTATCATACATAATCAATTACCACGTATCAGATAGTTTGGAATGGGATCATTTAAATACTCTAGGTTGTAGGTAGAGCCTGTTAGTTAGTTAGTAGATAATGGGAAGGGCCTGGGTTACGCAAGGTCATTATTAAGGTTACATATTATAATATTCAATATCAATGCAAAGTTAAGACTGCTGTGAATCAAGGTAATTGTGGTTGAATGTAATAATATGCTTTTTTATTTGATGGGAATTGGGAAATATCAGGTTATCTTTATACACCGGTTTTGGGTTTGTTTTCACTTAATATATTATGGACGACTCAGTAAGACAAAATTATACTAGGATACTAGGATGATGGTTATTGGTGATCTCTTTGTGTGTAAAGTTAGTTACATAGTCTTGGAAAATTGGATCTCACTACTTAGCTCAATTCTGCGTTGTTTCAGTACAAGCAAAAAATAATAATTATTGTAGTTATTAAAATGCAATTTACGAATTATTATATTACATGGTTATCTTCAAGCATCAAGACAATGTGGTAATAAAAGGGTAAAAGAATGCTGTTACTGCATACAATATTGACCAAGACTGAGCCTAAATACCAGTTATACTAATGGTACGATGAACTGATTGTGAACTTTTCTTTGAATATCGTAATTACTGACCACACGTTTATCTCAAGTGGTTGCTTAAGTTGAGAACTAAATAAATTTGAGTGTGGCTCATTAATAATTTGATGACGCTTACATCACGTTTGAAACCGTTTTTTGTCATTTGATTTCCGTGAACGTTCGTTCCTTTGTTGCACAAGTTACAGGATAAGAAGAGAAAGCGTTCTTTCAAGATTTTATTATTAAAGGGATGCGTGCAATGCAATCACGTTCCTTGTGATAAGGCTTTTAATAATATAATATTTTACTATCAAGCATAATATTGCAATGCATTAATAACAATGATTTAGACTATATAATATACAAGTTAATTCCTTTAACTTTAATTTGAACGATACTACTACGACACATTTACAGCATGCTGATTGAATAGACTGGTAATTCTAGTGTTAAGTGCTTGATTTAGCCTGAAATAAATAACAGACATGTACTCATATGTAATATATAATAGCTGGCTCAAAGTGTGAACGTTGAATCCATCAATCTGGCGACACCAAGTACTACTACCGTGCCTTCTGACACTCCGACTGCCTTCTCTTCTTCAACAAATTTCCCTTTAATTTCCCCTTCTGCTGAAAGTGATGTAGTCCCTAATCCTGTGTCATCGAGTGTGGTGACAAGTGCTGCACTTTCGTCAGTACTTGCGAACATTAATGCTAGTAATTCACCAAAGCACTCCATCAGCTCAAAGCTTTCCTCAAGTAACCATGTCGTGTCCTCGCCTCAGGTTCCGAACGCCGCTAATAATACAACGGCGAGTGCTAATAGTGGGACATATCTTGTGGGTAGCCCTTCAGTTTCCTCCGCAGCATCCCCAGATTCGACAAGTAATCACACTAATAATTTGACCGTTGAGCAATGCACTGTACTACCACCTCCAAGTAACGTTGTGGCAAACACTGCTCCTCCTCCTCCTCTTAACACATCAACAGCAAATGTAGCAAACTCTGCTACAGGAGTGGCAAGCGTTGTAGTTTCAAATGTTAAGGCAGATTTGGGGCAGTTGGTTGCATCTGTGTCAATGGCAGCCTCTGAAGAAAAATATAAGGTAACATTTAACGTTGACTCGTTAGTTGTGTTGAAGTTTTTTTTATAAAAAAAATAAACGTTACATATTCTTTTTTGATCGTTCTAGTATTTTTTTCATTCACTTTGTATTTGATTTGCTCTCAAACTTAAAATTAAATGTTAATAATAATAATTATTATTGTTATAATGTTTTATTTTGAAATTATTCAAGGTTTTAATATATACTTTTGTTACCGTTAAGTTTGAAAATTTTATTGGACATGAATTTTTGAGATTCAGCCGGACATAATTCCGACCTAAAATGTTCAAAATGTGTTTTAGTCGTCGTGTAGTAGAATTGACAACATTGTTATATATTGATGTTTACTTTTTCTTATAGAATGTACCTTTTGATATTTTGCATGACATATCTTTATATTGATTTAAGTAGGAAACGACAGTTGTAAACTTTTCAACGTGAAACGCTCGCTCCTCGCTCGCCTAAGTACCTCGGATCTCGACTCCGATTTGAAGGATTTATATTTTCAGCTTATTTAAAATTAAATTATAACTGCATAATTATAGTAGTTTGCGTATATTATGCATGATTGATGGTGCTGGGTGATGCTTTATTCTATTTTGCTCCAAGTCAAATATTTAAATAATTTAGTGCTTAGGTAATGCTACATAACGTTTCTCACTAACCGTAATAGCCTGACATAGTATGCATGCCCGCAAATGTAATAGAGGATTCATTCACTCGACGTCACGTTTGATTCCGCTTTTATTTTAATTTACTGTGCATTCATACATGTCAAGTATTTTATGCAACGCCATTTTTTGTTTCGTCAGTACTTTCAACCGTATAACGGTTTTTTGGTAATAGTATGTGGTAAGATAGTTTGGTAGGGAAATTTCATAGACGTGCAAAAATATACTAATCGAGCATTTCGATATTGGGTATTATTTTAGGATAATACTCAAGGGAAAGGTCCACATAGGAATATCAGTGGCATCCTCTTCTGCAGTACCTGTTCCGACTCCTGCGCCAAACAATGCAAATCCGGTGTCATTTACTCCGCATCTACCCCCAGTTCCACTTCCTGGTTCGTATGTACCTTCGAGCTTTACTCCTACAAGGTCTGTGGTCGACGAGAAAAAGGCTGAGGAGCAACGTTTGGCAAACCTGAAGGCTGAGGAAGAAAAACGAGCAAGATGGAAAAAGGAAGAGTAGGTTTTAAATTCATCTAGTTTTGCCTGCAAATTTTTAAAGTGATGATAATAAGTACTAGCAGCAGAATGTAAAACATCATCAATTGGAAACTTTTGTAGGTTTGAAATGCTCCTTCAACGAGATCAGCAGTACGTTGTGAAACCAGACTATGAAGTACCGTTCGGTGACCAAAAAGATGCAGTGGAAAGGCTGATGAAATACCATATTTACAGAGATAGAAATGATATGAATTTCGAAGATTTTGATACGGAATTCGGCAACAATGCAGGAATTCTGCTTGATAAATTTTCTGTGATGATGTCCAAATATCGAAATTTATTGTTGAAGGAGTCAATGGTATGTTTTTGTTGCTTTTTCTCTGATATTCGCTGTCTACTACAAAAATGAATATAATTTACTAAACGCGACATTTATTTTTTTTATTTTGTAGAAGGAAGTTGGTTGTGCGGAACGTGTAATGCTGGAGCGAATGTTTGTCAGCGAAGAAAAAGTGAGACTTGAGCAGGACCGCCTAATGGTTGCACAAGGCGATAGTAAGTGTTTCACAACAGTTTTGCCGTAATTAATGAAATTGGGTAATTTTTTCTTAATTTTATGCTTTGTGTAATAATAGTTTTGGAGCTTCCGCCGCCGCCTGAAGGCTGGGTGCCCAAGATAAAAGAAATGGTGGACAAAGAAATGATGGAATTTGAAGCACAGGACCCTGTCGTCAGTCAACAAGTTCAGTCCGCTGTTGACTCAATTATAGGCTGTGAAAGTGAAGACACAAATAATTATATGTTAGAAGAGGGTGATAAAGTAAGTTTTTGTTACTCTGCTACATTATATTTTAACATGATACACTTGCCCAATAATTATATTTAATTTATTCCAGATCGAATATGATGCGTTTGGTGTGCCAATAAATAGCTCAGGTTATGCGGGCTTGAGTTCAACCTCGTCTGCTGACATAGATGAAGCTGTGAGATCAATTTTAACTTAGGAGGACAATCAAAATGGTTTGGAGTCCGCGATAATTTAAAGCATTATTTTATCTGAAGAATGGACTCGTATAATATGGGCTGTTGCAGTTTTTATATTCGAAACAGACTGCTCTATGGCGGATACTATAGCGCAGGCACTTGATAAATGCAGCTGACACGCATTTCTCACGTTCAATCTATTGATATCAAACTTTTTAAATTCTAATAAATGTATGTTATTTATTATTGTTAACTCCAGAAACTTATATTATATAGGAGCATGTCACTATTTATACAGCCACTGACTTAGAGATAATTTGTGATAAAGAAATGTTTTATAGATTATTAAAAACGGTTTTTACGTTGAATGGGACATTACCGGAAACATTTTTTATCTTTTTTCTCCAAATTTCATTACGCATACAAGTTGTTGACTTGCAACTGGTACCAAAAAAGGATTTCACAATGCACCCATTTTTCATGTCTACCGCATATCTCCTGCAAATACATTTACTTCCATTGCATTCATTCACTTGCGTTTCGATGCCAAGTTTAAGTGCGCAAAACCTTGCGTAGTCGATCATTTTGTTTTGCTTTTGATTTTTTCCTGCAATAATATGACTGTAGAGTATCAAATTCGGAATCTCAAAAACAAGTTAGGTGCAGCCGGGTTTTGTTACTGCTACAAACTTGCAGAAAGACTCGTTCATCGTTTTCGCTGTTCTTTTTTAATAACAAGAACCGATCAAGTTGACAGGGTATATGGAATTTGGATTTAAGTTTTAATGCTTTGTAAGTTTTGCTCGGAGTAACATGTTGTACCAGAATCTGTTAATCATTCATTAATTATTTTGGGAAAGCCAGTTTTGTTTTTAATAATATTAAAAACTACAAACTATTGTTGTATGATTTTTTTTGTTAATAAAATTGGTACATAATATTGCATATAATATTTCAGAGCTCACAACAATGAGCTTTATGTAGTATTAATTTGGGTAGGTTTTGAAATAATTATTATAATCCAGAAAATTGGATCAAAAGAAAAATTATTACGTACAGTTTTTTTGTATTCGTGGATCGCCCAATAAATTCGTTTTATATTTTTCAACAGTGTACATCAACAAAAGGAAGAGGAAAATGATTATGATGGTAGTGAGTGATTTTTGTTTAGAATACATGCTACTAAAAGTAAAAATTTGTAATATACTCCCCCACAACTATTTATATTAAAATGAAAATTGTATTATTTATAAACTCTGAGAATCAGATATAAACAGCGATACAAACGTCCAATAATATAATCAAGGTCAAAACGATAAATATTATAGTGTAATGTAATAAACAAATGATAATACCAAGTTATGTAAACTCAATCTTATTCCCTTTAAAAATTATCATGACACTCATTTTTTTCTCTCTATTATACTGCGTACTACTAGTACATACTTGCGTTTAGATTAATACAAGAGTTCAAAGTTCACATTCTTATTTATTATTCGTGTATTTTTATATACCCTATTTTTATGTTCCTCGAATATTTAAAATTTAAAAGCCCTTATTTTGAGCGCTTTTTGTACGGCAAATATTCAGCCACTAAAAATTGATCTTGCATCTTAAAGTTACATTTTTGTACCTACAGTTCCGTAACAAATAATAAATACATAACAAAATCGATTCAGCAAATAGTACATAGTTAGTTAACGTTTATGTATGTAAGTATTGGTTAGCTAATGTTTTTTTTACCACGAAGTAGCAACAGTGTGATTAATATAATTTCTTTTTTATGAAAGGCAAATATTGCAGATACGAGATAAGTTGTGATTAAATATGAGATTATTATTTTTTTATGTATTATTAATATTTAGTAGCCGTCACATATAAATTAGCTTTCCACATTTAAAAAAAGCAAGCTTGCAATTTGTTTGTGTAGTGGAATCAACATGGAGAAATTACATGAATGATTATAAGGTAGTTTGGCGCTTGCATATATGGATCGCATTTTGTGGGTTGATTTGTTCATTTTATCTAGTAAAGTTAAAGGGATAAATGAGAAAAGTAGGCAATATTTAGGGGTAGATTACACTTTTTAAAGCATTTTTAAAGCATTTTTGTGTATAAAGTGGTTGATTTTTCTTTTTTTAAAGGTTTCTGCTAATGATTATTTTTTTAACTTGGACAAAGAATATATTATTATTAATATTATTACTATCAACAATAAATATGTGTAGGAGGTTGATCACAGCTGCTGTTCTGTGTCTTTG
>JAHZMT010002139.1:0-13480 GCA_027743785.1 Sinhomidia bicolor | reverse complement strand
AAACTTTTTCACATTACTACTACTACTACTACTACACAATGTTAAGTTTGTGTGTTAACTTGTTCCGTGTAGAAAATAATAAAAAAAAATTGCCTGAAGCATACACTAGCACTAAAACTGTGTGCTATATGCAGTAGCAGCAATAGTTAAAGTGTCCAAGTCCAGTTTAGCCAGTAAACTTTATTACGAGAAGAAAAAAATACTCTTATCGTGTATTTATATCGTGTATGAGCATTTTGAAAAAGGAAGTTGGACGGAGAAAAAAAATAAGAGAGAGAGAAAAAAACGCATGATTATTACCGACTACTTTATTGTTATGATCGTTAATAATACGCGCGCGCGGATGTATACGAAATATATCTCTTTTATTTGTGAGTTATACAAAAAAAATTTCCTTCGTTTTTTTTCTGTGCTGGTGCACTTAACTGCAAGACTTGGCCCGTAATTCAGTAATGGTAGGGTAGGTTAATGAAATATGGGGTCGTGGCGAAAGAGAGTGAAGGAGCGCATAAATTCGTTTTGTTACGTGAAAAGGAAGGAGAGAGAGAGAGAGCGAGAAATGGAGAAAGGGGCAAAAAAATACATGAAAACTCATTTGTTATAATTACGTGTGCTCAGTGTTCGCTCAAAGTTGGTGGATAGGGTTTTTTAAGGGTTTATAGTAGAGAGGGATAAATTGTTATAGTTTTTTTGCATATCATTATAATGAGATTGTTTATGGATTCAGTGGATCCAGTCTACAAACTTTCATGTTATATTCTTTGTAACCATTACATAGTCTTTAATCATGGTAATAGGGTAGGGTAAGGGTAAAGTAAGGTAGGAAATTAATGTAGTATGAAAATGTCGTGTGGGCTTGGCTTTTCGATATTATGATACTGCAACTGCAATATATTTATTGGGGGACAAACGTTAAAAGAACTAATTGCTTTGCAGTTTTTACATATAATTTTCCATATAAGATGCGTTGCATGTCAGAAAGAATCGTGTTGCGTATTTTTTTGCTCTCAGGTAAAAAGTTACCGGTTGATAGATTGACTTCATGTTAATGCAAACGGCCATTTTGTATTTGCCGTCAACGTTGAGGAAATGATAAATTAGTTTTTACAAAAAAAGTTTCTCGTGCAAAACTAAATTATTTGACAAAAGAAAACTGCCTACACCAAAGTTGCTGGTATATATCTGGTGCCTAAATACCTTTTTGAAATCATTTTATTTTTTTTAAATAAACACAAAAATAATTAACTGCCAAGTATCACGAAACATCAAACTCGTCATCAAAGTCGTATCGATCTCAATTTTAATCTCGTTCATAAAAAATGTCAAGTTTATTTTTAAAACAAAACCGCCATTAAATACCTTCACCAACCAAACTGTCTACATTGGCGACACATCCTCACTATATACCTTTCCCTTGTTTTCCCACACAAGAACATAACCCCGACGACTAACATATCACTCATGTCCAATCATAATTAAAATACATAATGCATATTATCACAAATGGCACCATCTGCACTCTGTACTAAAGACGGTCATACCCCAAAAAAGTTTTTGGTAAAAAAGGCTCTTTACTCCCATATGCCAAGTCCGCACCATTAGACAAGCAATCAATACGGTTATCAAAACTTCCGATCTCATAAATTAATCGCTTCATTTCCTTCCATTAACTCTATGACGTACTTTTATATATTTCGTAGTAGTGGCATGGCACTAATATTTTTATGATGATGTGGCATATTGTCGTGTCGTCCCGAAAAAAATGAACATAACTAGCAAAAAAGGCGAAGAAAAAGAAAAGAACGTCCATTTGAATTATTTATCTGATCAATACAAGAGAAAGAACGAAAGAAAAGTCACCACACAACACAATTGTGTATAGTTTAGTGGAAAAAATGGCGAAAAGAATAGTTGATGAGCGAGCTGGTATTTTTTGCAATTTATTGTTTCGTGGAATGAACTCCTTTCTACCTTTACTACAGCAGATAGAAAAGCATAAATTTATTAGCGAGAAAATTGAGCTGTTTTTTTTCTTTGGGGTTCTCTCTCTAAAAAAAGCAATAACTTATTAGTTTCCTTTTTTGTGCCTTTTTACCTGTCTAAAGAGATAATTCGGAATGTCATTGCGAGGTTATTATATATGTTGCTCGTTTCATCCAACTAAAAGAAAAAATTATTACGGATGTTTGAGCATGTCAACTTGAGAAATTAAGCCCATCCGTCAATACAGAAAAAAAAGTCAGAAGAGGAAATATAGAGCACGCCGTGTAGACAGAGATATGTTTAGGAAAACGTGTTATTAAAGCATCTTTCTTCTCAGTTTGAAACGGAATAAGATACTCATTTACCAACTGTGTATTTTTTTCCAGGAAAATTAAATAAGACAGGTTTCCCTACTCAGCTTTCACTTACAATTTCCCATCAACTGACAATATATTATTATTATAGTAAAGTAGAAAAAAGAAGAAATAAAAAAACCTATTATCTCAATATATTTTTACCTGATGATAGACAGTCACTTATTCCTTCTCTCTTTCTCATTCTATCCATATCCAACAGATCGATTACAAGGGAATTAATTTACTGAGAAAAATGGAGAGAGAAAAAAATAATAAAAACAAGATAATTTTAAAAGCTTTTATTTGTAGGCGAACAGACGTATAAAAATTATATTACTGTTAACCTGAAAAAAAAATATTATGATTTATGCAGGCAATCTCTTGATCATGACGTGTACATGACGGTTCTACTTTTTTTCTCTCCTTTTCTTATAAATAGACACCACCAAACCAACTAACCAGTCATTCAGCCAACACATGATAACCAAAAAAATACATGTTAATGCCACCGCTCATATATGCTTGTGTTCTTATCTCTCTAGAAAAAACTACTTACATAACACACTACCATANCCACCGCTCATATATGCTTGTGTTCTTATCTCTCTAGAAAAAACTACTTACATAACACACTACCATAGCTTTACTAGTAGTATGCTGCTGCTTTATACTTTAACGTTTTTACAAGCGCCATTCATTATTTACCTGGCGAAAATTGAGCCTGATGATTGACGTGGAGTTGTACTTGGTCGTCGTCGCCGCTGTAGTCGTCGTTTACTCCTCCGGAGAAGATAACGAATAATAATCGTTGTGTGTGTGTGTGCGAGCTATATTATACTCCAAATCCGAGGGAAAAATATAACGTAGCAGTAGTTCACTGTATAATATGTTATCAAACTGATGATGATAGAGTTCTCCTTGTCTGATGTGATGTGTGCTCTGTTTGTTTTCACTCTTAGTTTTTTTTCTCTTTCCTGATTACACGTTCTTCTTTTTAATATCCCATCACAGTCTGTTATTTCCAGTGCTAATGAAACTTTTAGGTGGCTCTAATGTTTTGTTTGCTTGTGCCAGCGCTGCTGCTGATGCTGGTGGTGATGATGGTGCAGCAAGCCAAAGTAGTAGTATTATAGCACCCCCATTGCGAGAGCGCAAGATAGATTAAGATAGTCCACCACACCATTTTCGTGTTTGAACTGTATAATGCGTATTATATATAAAATTGTTTGCGCTAGACTAGTAATTCGATTGTATGCAAATTATTTTCTTATTCACTACTTCTCCGAGACTCATCAGTATTTTAATTACGTAGGTACTAGGTGAGTAGTTTTTCTTTCCAGCTCAGCTACTACTTCTCCTATACTGGCTACTGGGGAATGTTAAGAAAATCTTGTATTGGAGAAGGAGAGAAGCGCACAAGATGCTATTCTGTTCTGAAGAAGCCTTATACAAACCGAGAATTTCTTGTATGGGTTTATTTAATCAATCTATAGTAAATCTAGAGGATTCTCACAAAACACTGCTCGGGTGCAATTTTCCATGCTGATATTATTATTTTTTTTATTATTAAAAAAATATACTATATACATGTACAGAGAAACTTTTGAATATTTTTTTTTCTTTTCCAAGTAATAATAAACTTTGTGTGGTAAAGTAGAGGAAAATCACTTGTAGAAAGCAGCAGCCACTGTAACGGTTCTGCACTTTGGCATGTAGCAGGAGCAGCACTAAAAGCAGCAGCTCTTGAGTCGAAGACAACTCGCACAAGAATCACGATACTAAAGCCAAACTCTCCAGGCTTTTCTTTCTCTCTCTCTCTCGAGCAGTTTTTTTTGCAGAAAGAGAGAGAGAGAGAGAAACAGAAAAAAAGCTGATGTTATACTAGCAGCAGCAGCGGCGGCAGTAGTTCACATTTCACATAGCACAGCATAGCCTTTTCACGTTCCTCTCACTCTCACTTGACTAACACTAGGTTTTTGAGGTTGGTTTCTCGGGTTTTCTCTTATGGCAGCAAGCAAGCAAGTCGTACTGACTGGTTTGGTTTGTGTATACAATAACGTGCTTCTTTATACTTCTTCTTCTGCAAATACTTGAACCGTATGGGTTCTATCAAACACGGGAGATTTTTTTATGCCTTTTTTACTTTGCCATTTTATTTGCAATGCTCGTCATTGGAATACACGCATTTATAGGAATTTTTTGTTGTGTATCATGACATCATCCAAGTACTAGTATTAGTAGCAGTAGTAGAGTAATGTCGCGTTTTTTAGCTCATCGACTTGAACACACAAAAAAACAGGAGAAAAACGTCAAAACAGCAGCAGCAGCAGCAGTAATATAGCGACAGAATGTCTGTGTAGATGAATTTGTTAAAGCTGACATTATTGTAAAATTGTGTAGTACAGAGAGAACGACGGAATATTATTATTATTATTATAGGTTTTGTACGGGCTGGTTGGGTATGTGTGTAAGGTATATTTGGTGTGCAGCCGTTGCCGCGTTTTAAACGTTATTTTTATATATATTCATGTTGTAATGTAACGGGAATTGAAGTTGAAATGAAGAAGAATAAGAAAGTATAGCGGTGTGCTTATTCTTCTTTCTTTATCCAGGTTGGTTGGAGCACAGGTGTGCTCTAGAGAGAGAGAGAAAGAAAGAAAGAAAGAAAAAATGCTACCATTTTTTTCTCTTCTTCCTTTTTATTCTCTCTCTCTGTGTCTCTGTGAAACTCACATGAAAAAGACGAAGACAATTTACATGACAGCATGCCCATGTATTTCTCAAGCTTATCATTTTATATGATGCAAGCAGGCTATGATGATGGTGGTGTATGGAAAAATAATAAGAAAGGTAACTTGCATTGTTGGTGGAGTACAACTTTTGAATAGACAGAGAAGAAGAAAATGGAACAGAGAATGTAAAAAAAGAATAGAATGGATGTATGTATACAGTGTTGTGAAAGAACGTTAGTGGTGGTGGTGGTGGTGGTGATGAAGGGAGGAAGCACGACATTTCGCTTTCGTTATTATGACAAAAGATGATGATGTTACTACTTCCTCCGATAGGCATAACACTTCTTTCTGATGATGGAGGATATATTATGCAATTGGAACGGGATGATGGGGTAATAGACTTGTTCTTTTTTTTTAGCACCGCACAGTCTCTTCTCAGTTCTCACGTCAGCAAAGTAAGTGTACTGACTTTTTTTCTGTAAAGAAATGAAAAGAGAAGAAAGCTGAATTTTGTAAAAGCAGCGGCAGCAGCAGCAACATATTGCAATTGTAATACTTGTGTAAGATGATAGGATATAAGAAAAAGGCAAAAAGTTCCTCTTTTTTCTGGGCAAAGCTTTATCTTTCTTATGGACTGAAATTGTCATCAGAGTTTATGACGTGGTTTTGCTCAAAAAATACGCAAGTAGAGCTTTGCGTATGGTAGTGATGACAGAAGTTTGTGGGATTTTAAGATTTTGGAGGAGCGTATTTTTTCAAAGGCTTCTTTTTTTACACAAGTCAAGCTTTTCCTTGTTATTATACAGTTTACATTTGTAACCATTTGTGCATTATTGTACTTTTTCGCACGATTTGCAAACAAATTACAAGTAAAATCAACCTCAATATATACATACATGACCACCCACACTGGATAATAATAATATGCCACGACATGCTTTTTAATACGTATGTTGACGCAAAATGCTATTGTCCACTACTCTTCAAGCCAAGCCCTATCACAACAATACTGGTCATCTTCAACAAAAATTCCATAAAACTGAACGACAACCCGTTATAATATATATTTTTTTAGAAAACCGGTTGTTGTATTTTTTATAAGCAAAAAAAATATTCTCTTGCTCTTCATGTTCCAAACAACTCGTTTCACCCACCTTTTTGTTATGTCTATTTTATGGCATAGTTTGACAGAAGGCGAGGGAGAGTTTCTCATATCCCCACTACGTAGGCAGCAGCACATAATACATACTGTTATGAGGCAGCATGTATTTTATTTTGATATGTATAGCTTGATAGACAGGTATTTTGAATAATTCAAGTGTGTCAGGCATTCTATCTGGCAGCACCAACTGCGATGACTGACACTCTTGACTTGCTTCTTGGAACATTTCCTTTTTTGTTTACGCGAAAGAGACATTCGATGAGGCGTTATTGGTATTACAAGAGCAACAACAACAACAACAACTGAAGCTCTCCCTATTATCATACATATAGGTTTGTAGAGTGAATAGAAACTCAACTTGGTATATTTTTAGCAGCACATTATCTTTTGTGATGACTAAACTACTACTACTTTCTAGCATTTAAACAGGATTGGTATCACATAATAGCATCATGATTGAATGAATAATAATGTTGAAGTTCGTTAAAAGATAGTGAAAGTTGTTTTAGAAATCGGGATTTAATGGGTGCTTCCACTAGTATCTCCAGAGATAATGGTGTATGCTCGATTGGAGAATGAAAATATTATCATCGTCAATTCAAGCAAAGAAACAATAGGGCTTTTATTTTCTACTTACATAAATGTAGTATTTTTTATCATGAATACACTATATATTCTATCGTTTTGATTCAAACTTTTTTTAGTTCATCTGATGGTATTTTTTTCTCTCTCTCTGTTCTTTTTTTTGGTTCATTTGATTTGAAAGTGAAATTTCATGAGCGCATTCAAGTCTGAATTCGATAAATCAAGGTTGAGTGGAAAAAAGTGAAAGTTTTTTATTGAAAACTTTTTTATGCTGACGATGGTTCCCCTCTCTCGACCTGCAGCTGCTACTGCTTCTGCTGCTATTGACTTTTTTTTGTTTTTTAAGATGATGATGGTATGTAATATGCCTAAACCATACATATTTTTAGCATATTTTTTTGCATAAAAATCATACACGTCAGCAGCAAGAGCAACCATGTAAATGGACTAATCCGACATAGCAGAATACGATATTATGATATTTATTCGATGGCAAACAGACCAAGAGGAAGAAGAAAAAATTCGCATGGAGGATATAGAGTTGGATTTTAATGAAGGTTTGCAGACACTACAGACAAACGTTATCTCTCGTCACCACTCACGCTGCTCTACGGCAGCTCTCTGCTATTTTTAATTTTACCTCTGGAATGTAAGTTAAAAAAAAACTTTTTTCTTTAACTTTCACCTTACTATTTTGATGACACATATCGATCTCATGTATAATCTACTCCTTGTTCTTCTTATCCCTCCACTTCACCACGTCTATTTACCCACACACCATACCACACCAAACCACACACAGAAGAAACCCAAACAAAACCAACAAAACAACAGGCACACGGTAGTATATCTATCTGTTCAGTGTACAAAATAACAGCAAGCTACCTACAGGGAACCACAACGTAGCAAAAAACATAACCTCTCACACAACCCATATCCCATTCAATTGCTTATTCATCAACCAACAAAAGCAACAACATTATTTTCGTTCATTCAAAACCCATCCAATTTCCGAGTGGTAAGTAGCAACAACACCGCAGCAGTAGCAGCAGCAGTGCAGCATTAGAAAAATAAAATTATATACCCGTTGTAACAGCACAGGGCATAGAGTATTCATCATAAGCCAAAACAAATTGGTTGTGTGATGGGTTAGTTCTAAGAATTTAAAAAAAAAAACAAGTGTACTCCTCTGCTCCTGTTTCATTTTACATGCACGTTGTATTGTTGTTGTTCATGAAAAAAATATTGCAGGCGCATGCAAGATTAAAGAGACATATTAGACGAGAAACGTACGTTAGTTTATTCATAAACTCAGGTTCCCAACTCATTACCAGTGTTTATTCAGGGACACAAGCCGGTATATATTTTTACAGAAAGGCTCTGGTTGTTCAACAGCAGCAGCAGCTCAGTCAGCCAGTACTTACTCGAGTAAGTTGTGGAGAAAAGTTGATTTTTTTCTTGTTCAAAAAAATGTACACAGTAGTTACATTGTTCTCTCTCGGAGCCGGGACCCAGTTGGTCTATACTGGTTTAATATTGCTACGGTGTTATTATGAGTGGTGGATGGTGTGTGGGGTATGAAAAGAATATTATGACAAAGTAGAAAGAGAGAAGCATATTGCATAATAATATGGCATCATCATGTCAGTGAGAATAACCGTATAAAAACGTGTGGCAAAATGAAAATACGTATATATATATATTCTGCAGTACAGCAGCTGCTACTGCTGCTGCTGCAAGCAGTTTTCTCTCTCTTTTCTTTGTTCGCTTGCATAAATTCATACTGTGCACACAAGATAATTTGTCAAGTAGCGAGGAAAAATATAGACTCTCACGTTTCAAATATTCATTAAATTTAATCATTTGTTAAATAATAAGCATGTTGCTCACGATGATTTCATTATATATTACAAAATACACATACACACACACTCACTCATACCGACACTGAACAAGACAGAAAAACATCAGAGGAGCAAAATGCTTTTTCACATGGCCTGTCTGCTGCTCTGCTTCCGCTGTTTCTACGAAAATCATGAACACTGGCTTTAGCTATGCGTATAAATCACAAGAAAAGCGTTTCTACAACGAAATCTCGACAAACCTGTCTGATTAACGTGTAGTACAATTCATCACACTACCTCCACTCCGCCACCATACCGCCACTCATTTTCAACTTTTTTTTTGCATGTTCTAGCCCATCGTAATCCAACACCATAACTGCTGTTGCTGCTAAAGTATTAGCAAGAATGGATTGGTGTTTGCATGCACGAAAGAAAATGCATTTCTGCTGAGTGAGTGAGTTGGACTCTCTCAAGTGAAAAGATTCTCTCAAAAGCCGGGAGAACAGTATAGCATGTATGCTGAGCGGATGTAAAAGTGTAGAAACTTGCACAACCTTTCATTTCGCCCATTCATCAAGCTTATTGTTGTATGGATTCTCGTCTTTTTACAATAATGATCATGATGATGATCTTGCTGATGATGGGTTGTTTATTGTGTACTGTTTTTTCGGGAGCACACATGTAACAAGGAAAAAAGGCTGTTTTCTGTTGGTAATCAAGTAGTGAGTTTTCTCAAGAGTCACGGAGACATTGATGATGATGATGACAACGATGAGAAGAAGAAGAAGAACTCGTTGGGGAAACAGGGACACTTGTCATCTGTATTGGAGGATTTGTACTTGTGTGAGTAGGTGGACGAGGAAATAGCGTAACAATACGCTGTGGAAGCAGAAAAGTCTCTTGTCTTTCTACTACTCTTTGGAGAATGCATCATCGTCATCAACATGATCGTAGGTTGTAAACGTGCTCATTAAATAGCAAGCTTTATGGGGAAATACAAGATTGTCTGTCTATCTGTATCCAAAAACGGATGATAGAAGTATAAAATACAGCAGGCTTTTCAAAAACTATTATTTATCGATTACAATAATTCTAGAAAATTGTCAACATGACATATATAAAATTCAAATGGGTCCGTTTCAACTACGCCTCCACAAATCCCTCCAATTTCTCCAAACTGCACCACTAGTAATTTGCATTCAAAATTATACCAAGCAGAGAGTAAAGCGGTATATGTATATTATTTTCAACTTTAGCAAACCCTTGCCAAATCCATTATCTACGTCTCAAGGTTGTAGCAATTTTAGAGAAAAAAACTCACAAGGAACACGCTACACTTTGTCGCAACCCCATTACGCCGCTTTTTTCCATAGCGTCTTCTTAAGATAAAAAAAGGTCCATTTCATTACATCAACTATCATCACGATGCTTTGCTTTCTCCTTCCTCCATCATCATCTACCACGAAAAAAAACAAACGCATTCGTAGATATTTGTTTCATATCATCATCAACAAGAGCAGCAACAGCAGCAGTCATTCAGTTCCAATCACGCTCCTTTCTAATCCTGTGTACCACCACCACTACCACGATACTTCAAACATTTTCTACTACTCCACAACAACAACAACAACATCAACAACATCCACTGCTGCTAATACTGCATGCTCTGATCTTCCATATTATTTCTCATCATCATCTTGTTCTCCCTTTACACTTCCTCCTTTTCCGTATTTCTCTTTTCAGATGATGTGATGTGAGCAAAAGTCTAGTCAGCCAGCTACTACTTGAACCGCTCTGCTATACTCTACTACTACTACCACCGTCGTGATGAGATTACCAATTCCCAGCACGTGCGAACCTTTTTTCTTTTTGCAAAAAGTCTTTTTACTTAATGCAATGGAAGAAGAAAGGAATGGGCGAGGGTGAGAGGGAAAGAAAGAGAGCAAAAGACTAACCGGATATAAGATTGTGTATGTGTGTATATATGCACGCTGTTTTTTTACAACCAGCTCTTATAGTACAACATGAACTCTTCATAAAATCGTAAAAATTCGTTATTTTCGATTTATCATAACATTTTAGCTTCAGGGGGAAATGATTCGAAACGCATGATAAAACGATTTGGAAGAGTTTCTTGACCGAGTCGTGCACTTTGGTAAAATGAGTTAATTTTCTTGGGGGTTTAAGCCGGGGTATGCTATTACTCAAGCTGTAGAAAATAAACGTAAACTTGGGCTTATCCCGTAATAATAAACTGGGTTGTTGCATTGCACACACAACAACACAACAGTATATGAGCTAGAAAAAAAATGAAATAGTATAGGTCATCTGACAATGCAATGCATTCATGTATAGAATAGAGTCCATTCTTCATTCATTGGAAAACTCGTGGCAGCGCAGTGCCACCATTACCGCCACCAACCGAAAAACTAATAAATCCTCCCACACTTTGACACAAGTTTAATAAAAAGAGCGACAAGGTGAGTGAGCAAAGCAGTAGTACAAATAAGACGGAGATTTTGTTACGGGAGACTTTTGTCCATAAATCTTTCTGACAACGCGCGCGACTACTACTGCTACAACTTACACTACCGCCAGAGATTCTCTCACACACTCAAGTCACTATCGCCTTGTTATTGTGTCTTGTAGGTAGCCCAGAGAAGAAAAAAAAAGATGGATAGTTTCATATCTGCCGTGTTTGGCCAGCACCAGAGCTTATGTATGTATGTATGTAAGTACGTACAAAAAAAGTTAAAACCAGCCAACCGCCACCACCAGTATAGTAGTAGTACAACTCTCCACATTTCTCCGTGACCTGCTGCAGAGACGACGACAACAACGGCGAGAACTGAACAAGGAGAGCGAGAATCCTTTTATTTTTTTATCCACTCACTTTATTTCCTATAACATATCGCTATTGTCGACAGTCTCACAAAAATATTTCCAGTACGAAGAAAACGAGCAATTTCAATTTCCTGTTTTTTCTTGTACACTCGACAATGAATAACAAATCAGGACAGATGCGCGCCTCTGTCCGTGCATTACGCGGCCGTGTAAATTATATCTCGATTGTGTACGTACAGGAATTTTGGTGATTTTTTTGTTACTTCAAACGTTTTTTTTCTCTTCCCCGTAATACTTTTTTCAATTGTCAATTGGACATTCGACAAAACACTTGTGAAAAAGTAACGTAAAAAATATATATCAAAAAGCTACTGATACTTTTTTTACGTGATGTGGTGGAGGTGTGTGGTGGTGGTGGTGAGGATTCAGGTCAATCTGGATAAAAGCAAGAGTTTCCTTCCTACTACCAAAAGCATGATTTATCACGGGGAAATTAAATTTAGTTGTAGAATCATGTGTGAAATATATATGATACGCTTGATTAGAACGGTTTTGATCTTGTTTTGATCAGTGGCATGGGAAAAAAACTAATCGGATGTGGCTCAATGGAGCAAAATAACTGGAGTGCCAAAACAAGAATTTCACGTCAAACGTACAAAGTTTTTCGGAGCACACTACTACTCGTTTATGATCATGCGGATCACCTGTCACATAAATAATAATAATGGAAATGTTCTGTCATTTATTACTAGGGATCGAGATAAGTACCACCAGCAGAGAGCAGGAGGATATGAACGAGATGGAATGAAGGCAAGTGCAAATGAAAGAATATTAATTCTCTATCACGCCACGTCTCCGTCGATTCATGATATTTCCTTTGAAGTTGCACTCCAACTCGGGCCCGTTCTCTTTCTCTCTCTGTTTCTCCAAAAAGTTTGCAAACCCACTCTAGACTTATGAATAATTAAAATCAAAATGGATTGTAAGTAGGTAGACGCAGATATAGGCATATATTTAGCCAGTAACAGAGATAGCGTATTGACATGTAAAAGCATATATAGGTAAATATCCTTTAATTTTGCACGCTTTCCAATTTACAAAATGAAAAAAATTCAATATATAATAAAAGTGAGGAGGACGGGCAGAGTCAAAAAGAAGCTTTCAAATAGTAAGCAGAGTGGAACGTTATTACTGCTGTGTGCTGTGATTTGCAGAAAACGTGACATAATTTTGCTGAGAGCGACAAGCACGCACTTGTCAAAAAGAAGATTCCTTTTTTTCTGAAGAGATTCATTAACGAAGTATTATTTAAGGAAAGTGGAGATTTTCAGTAATACTCGAGGAAAGGCTCTCGCATCTTGTCAGTGCTCCGGGGTGAGATCTACGGATGGCACTCTCTGTGCATGTCTGTCGTGCTTATGAATTCCTCGAAGGAATTCTCATGTTTTTAAAAGCATCGGACGGAAGGGCGTCGGAAAAGAAGATTTGCTCGTTTTTGTCTTACAATTTCAGTGAGAAAGCATATATTGTTATTTTTGAAGGAGTGTATCAATTAAGGCTATTTTAAAGACGTGATGGAGGAGAAAAAGGAGTATGGGGAGTGCGCACATAAGTATGTTTTTGTTAAATGAGAAAATAAAGGAGTGCAGCTCGGAAATATCAGAAAGATTTTTTACTGACACAAAAAATATCTCTGCGACTTTTCTTTCACGTGGTGGAAGAAAATTAAACTGTTTGCAGATGGAGCGTTTCTCCAGTGTAAGGTTTTCATTTGTGTGTAAAGAGGGGAGTAAAATCGCTTCCATTTAGGAGGGTGAGCTGTTGGAGGAAATACTGTTACCGTTTCATCGTAGTTTGAAGTTTGCTGTGTAAAGATGCGTGACTACAACTTGGAGTAGCTTGAAAATCTAGTCTTTGTTCATTTTTGGATGACAATGGAGAAGGGGCAACGCGCACCATAACAGAGCATGAAGC
>JAHZMT010002138.1:0-20955 GCA_027743785.1 Sinhomidia bicolor | reverse complement strand
ATGCCAAACAGAATCATCATCACTATTACTGAAATAGACTTTTATTTTGTTGTGTACCCACTTGTCTTTTTACATTGTATTATTACAAACAGCAGTAGAATAATTTTATAATTTAATGCTCAGGGAGATGGATAATTTGCAATCGTAAACATAATTAGAATTTTGATAAAAATAATAATTATTGTACAAAGTTGATAAAATATGAGCCACCAGTATGATGATGAACCGGTTGTATAAAAAACTGCAGTATATATAAATATATACATTACATACATAAGTATGTAATTATACTGCAATAAATGGAATTAAATATGCCAAGGGAAAAACGGAACGTTATTTGGCGAGGATTCCGTTTTCAAACACACTTGCATTTAAACACTTTTTAATTTCATCTCTCATTATCGTCATCATTATGTTATTGCTGCTGCTGCCGTGTTTGTAGGTAGGCACACACAGTCAAGTTATCTAAACAAAAATATATCATTTCCTGTATTCATTCATTTCACATTTTTTGCATAAACTGCGCTATTATTATGATCCAACAAATTATGCTTATCACTGCGTTTTGTGTACGGTCGCTTGCACAAAATTCATTTTAATAGCAGTTTTATCATTTTTCTTCCCAGCAAATGAAACGATCAAGTTTTATGTAATTTACTTTTTTTTGAAAATAGCCTTCTTCATACTAAAAGTGTGCAAATGGTGGAGACGAACTGAAGCCAAACTCGTAAAAAACGTGTTATTTTTATCTCGATACATTCACATTTTTTAACAAAATTTTTTACTCTGTTATTTAACAAATTTGTTAGCTGAAGAAATAAGAAACATAATTTTTCATAAAAAACACATTTTTGTAGGAATTGTGATATCAAGATGTTTGTTGCGTATTTTGAGTTTTTGTAACTTATTTTTGTCTGTCTCCTGCTCGTCTACGAAAGTAAAGTTGAGAAAACATTTTAAGTGCCAAAATCAACTTTCTTTTGTTACAGTTATGCCTCAAATATACATGGCATATACAAGTAAGCATGGTTTTGGCTTAAACCAAAAAAATGTTGATGTATTGTCTGGCTGTCAACAACCACTTTAAAACTTGCTATTAAATATGTACATAGGTGCGTGAATTTTTGTAGATGTTACTGTTATATCTGAGAGAGAAGCCTTAATGCAGTAGCACAACCATTTTTAGCTACATTGTTTTAAGTGATGAGATGCTTATCTTAATAAAAATCAACCGCTCAGTTGATGATGCTTGATGTGATGTACATTTTAAATATTATGTATTTTCTTCATGAAACCTACAAGTCAGTCAATGGCTCTTCTTCTCTCTTTTTTGCACGTAAACATGTCTTCAAACGACATCAGTGACCAGACGATCGTTTGTATAATATGAAAAAATGACAAAGTAAAAGCGTTAGAATATTATTCAAACGTTTTTTTACAAACAGAAGCAAAGGAAAAAGTTGTATGTATCAAATTAATGAGACAAGTTGTTAGCAATTCGTAAAAACTAGACATAGACAACACATAATGTTGGTGGTGGTCTGGTGAGATTTCCAATGTTTTACAAAAAGATTATCAAAACAGATAAGCGCATGAAAACACGAAGTATTAATAATTATATGCATCAAATTGTTATCGAATGAGTACCGCGAAATTACAGTATATGTATATTATAAATATATAAAGCTAATCCTGTCAGTTTTCGTATCGTATCGTGATGTAGATATATATATATTATTATGCCTAAAAATGTTGCACTGATTAAAAGGCATGATAAGCACTTTCATCGTTTAAAATATTGTTTTCGTTCGTGTGTTCAGCTGACATTCATTGTTGAAATTGCTTCTTAAATTGAAAACAATGAAGAAAGTTTACAGTTTTGTAACAAGGCAGACAGTCGGTCAAATCGAAACTGCGGTATATTATTGTAATGTAACAACAACGACCAGTCTGACTGACTTGATCATTGTGTCAGCAGTGCGGTTGTTGTTGCTGTTATAATTGCCAAAACATAATGCACCCACCACACCTTTTCGAGTTTTGTATTTGAATCTTATCGAATCCTAAACAAACGGGAATTGTTGGTCAATCAATAAATAATCATGTTTTACCTTGTTTGGCCTTGTACATTACTGAACTTGCTAATAACTCTTTTTTTATTGTACTTGAACAATTAAAATTGTTGTCAATTTCTTTCTTTTCCAAACTAGTGTCGATAGTTGATGATTATACTCTTCATTGTTGATATTTTCGTATGTGCTTTCATATTTCAATTTCTCTGTAAGTAAACTAAACTTCTTTATGAATGAACTGCGTTGGTTAAAAATATTTTTGCCGACTGCTTTCTATCCACTTTTTTGTTATTATGAACTCTATAAAGACTGTGCCGTGACCCTACATACAAAAAGTATGGCTTGCAATTTTTTGAAACATAATCAAGTAATTACTATTGACTTCACCCGAATTAGAATGACTGCAAGTGTGTGTGTGTGCAAGCAAAAAAACTCCTTCAATTATTATTGCCTTGCCCTGTAATTTATTCGCCAGACCTGAAGAAGTTTTCAAACGTTTCTTCTTCATTTCATATGCTTCCTTGTATAAATCTTTGTCTCCTCCACGTTGGCTTCTCCACCTTAGAGCCCAACCAAATCGTTTTTTTTTTTGCTGTCAACATTGCAATTATATACAGTGCTCTCCGTAGAAGCGATCAAAATAATGAGAAAAAACTTGTCAGCTTTGTTGAAGTTTAAATGAGACAAAAATTTCAAGATCATTTGTAAACCTACGTGACCATCATGAATATTATATAGCTTTTATTTAACGACTGTACTACTACTGCAACAAAAAATCAATGTGCTCTATAATTTATGGTTTCAAGACACAAATTTGGTGTGCATAATATGATATACCTGTACTGACGAATGGGTTTGTGTGAAAATGGAAATTTGTGTGAAAGACGCAACGATCACACACACGTAATTGATCCATATTCCACATTCGCGTAAAGGCTTACTTTCTGCTAGGAGCAACATTTGAAAAAAAACATGATACTACTTGAGGTAATTAGCCAGAAACTCTTTGTCTTAATGCTTCTTGTTTCCCTTTTATTTTACTTGTCCCTTTAGTCGTTTTATGGAAATAATAATGACTGAAATGAGAATGAGTCTTGTTGCGTCTATACAATTAAATGTTTTTTATATAATAACTTGGATTGAATTAAATTAAAATACATATGCTGTGTCGCGACAAAAAAAAGTCGCAAAAAGGAATACAGTTTTTTTGGATAGGTTGTGGTGGTAGTGTCATGTCATGTAAGGTGCAATATGTGAGATTGTTTAGACGAATGCTCAAGGTATTTGGAGCAACTTGTTAGATACATTTTTTGTTTCGTTATTGAGAGAAGAATGTTTTTTTTTGCATTCAATGAGATAGAGAATGCGAAAATATCATTTGATGAAAAAAGCCAAGCGAAAACATTGATATATAAGAACAAAATGAGAAAGACTCCATTGATAAAAGTTTGTACGTGGGATTCGTGCCGTCTTTGTGTTCAAGACATAACATTCACATTTTTGTCTTGGTATTTCTACCCAATACGGATATGTACTTTGATTGTGATCAACTACAAAAGATATAAGATAAGCATCTTTTGTGTCGTGTGCTCATGTTCAATCAAATCACAGATAGTAAAATGTTTTATTGCTTGATTAAAACTGATGATAAGGCAAGGTGTACATAATACCTATGAAACCTATGTAGTCAGTCATATATGCAGCATGAGATTCTGATGAAAATGGAAGCAGTTCAGCAAGGATGAGTTTACAAAATATCTCTACAGCAGCAGCACTGAATGGAGAAGTTCAAGTCAAGTAGTAGATTGAGGTGTTGTTTTAAAGGTTGAAGAAGATGGATGGTGTGCTTTGGTTGCCAACAATGCCGCAGAGCAATCACTACGTGTTTAGAAGAAGGTTATACATAAAAATTATGTGGTGGTGAACTAACAACGTCACCGTTTGACCTAATAATAGCAGACCATCACCATACTGGGTTATATCTAGATGAAGATGAAATTATGGATAATAGTGAGAATGTACTCAACGTTTTCTTTATTATAAAAAACAAATTTTTTGGCAGTTTTGCATTGAAGACCATTGCTTAAAATTAAGTACCTTTTTAATAAAAGGAAGTGTACGTATGTAAGTACATGCAGTTCGCATGATATGCACATGTACAACAATTTTGTACTCATTAAACTACATTAAACTAACCCACTGAAATGTTTGTTCTGATTCCGGCATGGGTTGCAAAATTTAATAGTTTTAGTTTGCAATATGCACAATTTTTACAGAAAAATCTTGTGTTCAAAATTATCATCATAATAAGCTGACACCATTGCGAAAGTTCAATTATACGGGTACAGGTGTCATCACATAATCACAGCTTTTGATTGACTACCATTTAGCCTGTCCTCGTATTCCAGTATTGCATTAGACGGTATGCATTGTTTAGAATTGGTCAATTAGCCTTACAGTCTTTTGTATCATCAGCTTCATTCAACAACAACGTCTATTATTGGCCATATTTTTTAAGTCGATAGGCATTGATAATTGGACATCATGTAAGTTTGAAAAAATCCCTCCAACTTTGCAAAACACAAAGTAAAAACTCGATTTAACTACAACAATAGCTTCGTAATTTGTCTCAATATTATTGTGGTGATGATAAAATATAAGTAGGCACACGCAACAACCAAAAATGATGTACAATGCATGATTTTGAAACAGGAACAAGCACTCAAAATTACACGTATTAACTTTTACAATAAAATTGTTTAGACTTTACTTCCTAACAAACAAAAGTAAAACTGATTGTGTGTTTAAACTAGGTACTACCAACCAACACACAGCCACTTTGTCATTATTATTATTATTATTTGAGTTGTTGCAGAAAGCACATTTAGAGACATTGTTAAGCCGGCAACATATAAGGACGAGCTTGATTTTTTTTGATTGCTGTACACGCTGCTGCATTGAACTGCATATCAATAACAAAGCGAATTGTAATGTAACCGTTCATGTTTTCATGTTTTGCCCTCTATGATTTATTGTAAATGCTAATTACAGGCTTTTACTTTTTGATATTCACAATCAGTAACAATGCATGTAATAATTGTGTGATGTCGAGTCAACTTGCGATTTTCACAAAATCAAGTTTTTTTTCAAAAGAACATGCATGCAAAAACGAAATGCTACTACTACTACTGTTGTTATTATATAGCTGCTTCTTTAATAGTGTTGAACTAGGCTAATCAGTCGTTGAAGATACTGAGAGGATTCATCATCAAATCATCATAATAACGCCACATGATGATGATGAGTGTGCATGTGATATTTTATGTATTTATGTGTACAGTTAGACAGACAGGGGTGTTTGGCTGATGAAGACGAGTCCATATCGATTTTTATTACTGTTGATTTGCACAAATGATACAAATAAAAAATTGTTTATCTATAAAAAATAATAATAATGCTGTATGATGATAAAAGCAACTCTTCTTGTACACTGATTTTTTTTGGCAGCAGCAAATAAAAACTAGCTGGTTTTCATTGACAAAAGCATTGATAAAATTGGAATTTTTACTTTTTGGTCAATGCAGATGGACGACATTTACTCATCAAAATTCAGAAAAGTGATCCAATAATATTAAATTTGGACATCAGAATAAAATTAAAATATAAGTTACAACAATATAAAAGCTTATATGTATAACATGACACAAAAAAATGAAGAGATTTTTAATAACCATCATCCATCACCAATGAATGAACGAAAACGAAATTTGAAAATGAGACAAGCATTTTTTTGTTTTGATTGGATGAATTGAATTAAATAAACTTCTATCTGTCTGTTTTCGAGCTTTATATTTGTCTTTCAAATTAAAAACAGATTGATATTCTGTGTTAGCCAAGTGGTCAAAGTGAATCATGTCATGTTGCATATTACTATTAGCAAAATAAGACACAGCACCATTACGTGTACCTAAACATGGAAATGATAATCAAAAGTGTTGTGGTAATAACATGTCTACATGTCTAGTAAAGAAACCTTTTCTCTTTATTGCATCGAAACACCTGAGCTGAATCAATCAAACTCACTTTTTATTTTTGGTCCTCGCTTTCTGGCTACTTTGTTTATTTTAATAAAAATTCAAGAGTGATAAGGATAATGATGATGATGATGACCCACAGGATTATTTTGGTTACTTGGTTGACAAGCTTTCAAAGTATTTAGTATTTAGCAAGCTATTATAAATTGCAAAAATACTATCTCATATTTCATTAATCCTATTAAGGAGTACTGACCCAGCCACATGTATATGGATACCAAGCATGTACTACCAGCATTGAAGAGTGACATGATAAAACATTTTTGTCTAGCGCTCTCGCTTTCACTGTGTAATAACTAACAACAATAACCTTTACATCAAATACTAGCAATTAAAAACTTTTTGGTTAAAAAGCCTTGAACTCTCCTTTCTTATACTTACGTCGTCTTTGCAGAACAGGCTGCATTAATTTCAAAACTAGAAAATGTCATTCTCCAATCAGTGTCGTATTGTTAGTAGTCGTTGCTAAAGATGTTCTCCATTTTCTATAATGCCAGATGCAGTATTCAGTATATGCACTTACATGGAGTTACAACTTGAAGGAAACAATAATTTGTTCAATATGCTTTCTAAGGGCATACAAGCCCAATTTGTTTCTTTGCTGGTTGTCCTAGTCCTAGTTTACCGAAATATTTCTGACAATTGCAGTGTGGTAAAATTAGACAATTTTTTACTGTTGTAAACCACGTTTTACTTGAAACGATGCAAGTGAGAACGAGAGAGTGTGATTGCGGAATGTATGTAATTTCATGGTGTGAAGAAGAGACAAAGAAAATATGAACTTGGAAAAAGTGCAAACAAAATCGTTATGGTCTGAGCGGTAATAAAAATAAAAATTATGAACATATTACGTTTATGCAAATTGTATCTCATTTTGCACTTTACCTAAAAACGTCTACTTTTGATCATGAATTTTCCATAGTCTGAACTAAATTGTAGTGGCTAATGGGCGTAATAATAGTAAAAATTGCAGAGCGCTTCTTAGCACGTTTAAGACAAAAATATCTTTTAGATTCTTCCCAGCATTTTTACAATTACTCATTGATGCTAGTTGGTACGTCTATAAAAATTGTTGTATGTAGTTGAAAGGTACTACGGTACAAATTACCACCTTTTTTGCAAACGCAAGCTTACACGGTGTAGTGAACACGCATATATATTTTTTAAAGCAAAGTATACCTTGCCTTAAAACAGTGAGGGTAGGCGTGCCCGTGGAAGTAAACATTATCGTTTTGTGGCGGTACCAGCAAAATACCGTGATGATGGTCATAATGAGCTTTTTTCAAACTAACTAATGTGCTTTAATAATACATTTACGTTTTTTAAAAAAGTTCTTCTGTCTTACAGAAGGCATTATTGTTAACACAATGGAATGCACATCTCATCAATATAATATAATAATAATACCCTTAATAGAATTTTTATGACGATCAGGAGGAGAAGAAGATGAGGCGAGAAAATAGCAAGGCAAGGTAAAAGGATGTTCATTTACAATTTTAAAAAGATGAACACTCCTTTCCATTTTTGTCTACGCATCAGCCAATATACCACATACTCAGTCAGCCCATCTTCTTTTCAAAGTCATTAAAATGATTATCATCAACACAGGTAAGCTCTCAGTTGAGCAGTCTGAAAGATGTTGCTGCTGATGATCAGTAGTTTTAGTGGATTGAAGCAAGTGAGTATATAAGCGCGAGCCTGAGCCAGCAAGCGAGTAAGCACAATGTTTGCTACATGGTCACAGGTTAGGAATTATTCCTTTAATACCGTTTCTTCTTTTCCTATTCAATATTATCTTCATCAGCATAAAGTATATATTTATTTTTTCAAGTGCATTATCTTCATCTTCTTCTTTTTCTTGAGTAAGTCAAGCCAACAATAACTAACCGAAGAAGAAACCACCTTCGCACATGAAATGCAAAATGGAGTTTAAGGATCACAGACTACTTGAGACCAGGCCTTGTTTTAAGCCATTCTTCTTTCGCTTATTATTATTATTTGCCTATTTACATGAAATCTACGCGTACTCACGATTCTCTTTCTCATTCGCCTTCTCCTGTTGTTTTTTCATGAATATAAAAATTATTGCTTGCAAAATACCCATCTACCTATATTTTATTACCTCCTCCACTGCTCGCCGTTTGAATGTTTGATAGTACTCATACGGCACAAAAGCACTCGTAAAAGTAGTTTTCCTTAGTTCACCTATCCAAATTCTTTCGCAAGTGCATGGCGGGGGAAAATAATAATAGTGTTATTATTGATGTATTATTATAACCGTTGCTTCAAATGATAAATTCAACACCAAAACCATGTCATAAGCCACCACAGATGTTGAATTGAAGAAGAAAACTTGAAGCTAGTTTACTACCCCCACCACTTCATTAAATTTTTATTGCTTATAATCGGTCGCTGTACTTTATGAATACACGATTCATTCATTCATAATATACATATATGTACCTACATGCATACATCACCTTACTTCTTCTTACGTCTACCTTAAGTATGCATGCATAACATCTGGTTTCCTTTGAACTTTTTAGCAGATTACAAGAGGAAAAAAAACAACACGCAGCAAGGCTGTAGAGCTTTTAAAAATGACGATGATCATATTAATCGCACATTAATTTCGGCTGAGTGGTACAGGGAGACAGTTGAACAAAACAAGAAGACAGCTAGCTACCACACCAGCATCATCATCGAAGCAACACTTAAAAAATCATTTGAAAAGGAAGAAAAAATATATAAAGTTTACATATAATTATAATGTACATAACATTACCTTACACGCACGTTATAAGAGAGTTTAAACAAACACGAAGAAAGAATGAGAATCAAAGCATTTTTTTTCTTTTTTTCTTCTACTTTTCATGTCGTTCATATGATGTCATGCAAAGTATTGTACACATTCGCAGAAGCAATCATGTACCTGTAATAATAATCGTACCGACCGAATGTGT
Organism: Sinhomidia bicolor; assembly: GCA_027743785.1. Classification (NCBI taxonomy): domain Eukaryota; kingdom Metazoa; phylum Arthropoda; class Collembola; order Entomobryomorpha; family Entomobryidae; genus Sinhomidia; species Sinhomidia bicolor. The sequence continues at coordinate 11,826 of JAHZMT010002138.1, read as the reverse complement.
TTTGTACAAGATGAGGACACTCTCCTCTTGAAAAAAATTTTTTTTTTGACATTCTGGTAATGATAGCGTAATATTGTCCCGATGACAAATCTGGTTTTTCTACGAATGCATTTATTATAGCAAGAGAGCAATATACCAACCCGTGAACATTATCTTTACCCTTGTTATGCATTCTGAATATTGATAGCTTTTGTTGTCGTTGTGGACAGAACGAAAAAAATACAATGTTTTGAGTCGAGCTGAAATGCAATAGTGTTGTTGGTGTGTTAGTGATACCGAATTGTGAGAAAGATATTTTGTGTAAACCTGTGTGAAAAGAACGAAAAAGGTTAATAAATCCTAAGGTCCGTGCAGGAGATTTACCTGAAGTATGTTGGTGTTATTCGTGCAAAACGATCAGGGTGAGAATATATTGGTTGTTGATGTTGTTGCTGCTGCTGCTGATGATGATGAGCGCATTATTTGCTGCATGCACCTCACGCTACGTTTCTCCTGTTACTCGCGTTTGCACAATAAAAAGAAAATGTTTTCGGGAGAAGGATAAAGGTGAGGTGAGGAGATGATGATGATGCACACAGGTAAAATTTTTGCGCACGTGGTAATGTTTTCGTACATAGACCACCGTATTACTACAGCGAGAGATTATATAGCGCTCTTCTGGCAGCAATCATTCATATGGCCAAAGTTAACAATAATGTATGTGCATCAAAATGCACTAGAGACTTGTGTGTAGTGAATCTTCTCACCAACACAAGCATAAAGATACTCAAACATATAGAGTCCATTGTTGTGTATGTTTTTTATGTTTAGCAAACTGGCTACTTTACTACTACTACTACCACTTTAACTCACTCATATTTGTCATGTCAGTTGTTGGTCTGGTAGCGGCCAAGAAGTATGCATGTATGTACGTGAAGACGAAAAGAGATGTACCTACGTGAGTACGTAAAACATTTTGCATTATTGCGGTTCTTTTCTGGTTGCCTCATTGTCGTTCGGATTTGAAGAAATAATTGAAGTGTGTGTGTGTGTGTTTGTGTGTGCATGTTTTGAAATCTATAAACTTTGTTTTGCTGTTGTTGCTACTGCTATATGTCAGTAAAAAATACTAAATAAACGTTGCTGATATGTGATTTTTTTGTTGCAAAGTGCACACACGTTTAGGTCTTGAAAGATCAGGTTAGGCTTGTGGTGGGCTTCCTCCTACTTCATGTTTGATCTGCTGCTAATCATCATGAAATTGAACTTAAGAGAGGATTAAGCTTGCACTATAGAAAAACCTACTTTTTTTCTTGTAAACTTGACGTGTATACGAAAATCCGGAATGAATTGAAAAAAGGTTTTTTTTCTTCTTGTATATGACGGTCAAGGCTGTTGTCGCATCGGTACAATATTATTGTACACTATATTGCATTTCAGTTTGCATCGTAAAAACCGCATTCTAGGAACAGCATTCAGACGAAACTAGAAAAAATGCAATTGTGTTACTTTGTCGGAAAAGGATTTAAATGTATATAAAAGTGTGCAAATACAATGTGATGTGACAATGCATATTGTGGTTTGTTTTTCTTAAAAGAATGGGGACATAATTCGGTTTTCCGAATTTTTTGTTAGGAAAAAAAGAAGCATAAAAAGAAATATCTAATTTAAATGTTAAATACCTAAGCAGCTTCTAAATACAATAATTATTTGAGGTGAGGATGTGGAGAACATGACCGAAAAATGAAAAGTGCGTAACGTGTTTAGTGGGGACAATTAAATACATGTGTGTTATTTTGTGGCGGATGACCTGGTGGCTTGTACGGATTTTGAGACATATAAACATAAACAACGGGAATGCATCTCTACTTTTAAAAAAGAGTTTTGCTGCTTTGTTGTCTTCGTGAAACAGTGAAAACGGCATAATAATCACATTTAGACTATATAGCAGTGGTTGTGGCATCCAAGTGGAAACTAACTTTACTGTCAGACAACTGTCAGAGTTAGTCTTCTGTTTCGTCAACAGAGTGGAATGACTATTATTTGTAATTAATACGTGTGCGCAGTGTTCTCACTCTACTAGCTAAGGTGCAGTTAAAAACAACAGCCACTATTGTAAAGAACGAACATTTCATCTTCTATTCAGTTCAGTATTTTCCCAACAAATCCGGATCAGACTCTGCAAAAGAGTACGCTAGAAAAACGAAACCTTTTTTTTGTGAGATTCCATAAATATGTAAAATTTTCTCTGGTATGCGTGTGAGTTCTAGGTACAAAGTACACAAACTCATGAGATATACCTGTTGGGGGTTGGATATTTTATTTGTACCTGCAGCAAAAATAATCAAGCAACCAAAAGAACTTTCCTTGTTTCTGGTGTCCCTCCTCCGCCCCAAAAAAGTGTCTTTTCTCTTGTGATTTTGTTTTTCTAAACTTTCAGTTTTCTCAGAACGAACGTTACCCTATCATTCACTTGACTTGATTTTGGTTGCTCTAAATTCCTTAATATGTGAAGAATACGGCATAATTTAGTGAATAGAAAGAGAAAAAAACAACAACAACAATCCCATGTCACATTCATTCACATTGTGAACCAGTACAATAGGTCGTTGTAAATATATTATGCTGAGAGAGATGGTATGAACATGAGGATAATAATGATGATGATGACTTAACACTTAATGCAAAAACATTATCTGCACTTGTAGCAGTAAAATGTGAGGAAAATGGTTAGCTGAACATTAGAAACGTGAACATTATGGGCTTATTATTACACCCATTATATTACCATCATTGTCAGTTGTAAAGGTGCTATATTGATTACTTGTCTTGCTTTGCTACCGCTGCTGTCGAAGGAAAAAAATATATAGTGTTTGACTTTTACCAGGAAGTTTGCATGTGAAACGTGTATATATATACATTTTTGAATGTACGCCTTACATTATAATACGTTATTATTTTGTTACGTGAGTGCAACAATGTGATTGTTTCCTATGCATGCTATTTTACTCGAAATTGTTTATTGAAAACCATCATTTTGATTCAAATAGTATTTTGTATGTATAGCGTACAAAACGTTATAAAAATTGACGGCATAAAAAATAATGTTTCTTTTCAACTCAAGCGTTTGCCAATAATAGAAAAATTACCATGTTGAGTTGAGCATACGGTAGTAATAGTTGTTGTTCTATTCCGGCAAGAAATTGCTACCATTTCAAAAGTCACGTTTGCGAAAAAGGAAGATAAAACAGTAACATTTTGGTCATTTGACAGAAAATTGATTATTTCTAATAATAACATGGCGTATGCTGATCAAATCATCCTTGCGAAAACATGAGTATTGTATAGTAATAAGTTAAAAGTGACTAAGGTGTCGCATAAGGAAGAAATCCTTTTTTGTTTTGAGAAAGAGAGAAAAAGCGTAATAGTCGAAAGGAAATGAGCAGTTTTGTGGAAATGAATGTTTTGCAATTATTTTGCTTTGGCTTTAATCGATCATCACCGCAATGATGGCATTGAGTAAGTAGGAACAGTGGAAAAATATAAATATTCAAGTGGAGGTGTTACTCTTGTACAAGTCAAAATGCCGTTTGTAACTGTCGTGACGTTGGGGGCGGCGTCAGCGTCTAGCGATCTGATTTCCTCTGTAGTAAGTGGAAAAGATGATGACGGTGAAAACAACTCGAAACTAATGGGGATTCGGGAGTTGAATGAGAATGAGCAGGATGACTTTCCAGTGATGACGAATCAAACGAGTAAAGTTCAGAATGGAAAAAAGGAGAGTGGCATACCTACACCAAAAGGAAAAGCAAACGTTGCCACAAATAAAGCGAACAGTAATGGAAACAAAAGTAACGCAAAAATGATGAAACTCAATAGTAATGGAGTGGGAGGAGCAGGAGGTGGTAGCGGAAGCAAAAAAAGCTCAGAGAAAATATTCTCTAGAGCATCATCCAAAGGAACGGTATCCTCCTCCAGTCTTTCGCTTTCTTTCAATTTCGGCAATTTGGCACAGTCAAAGCGAAAAAGTGTAAGCTTTGTTGATTTGCGGTCGGCAGGAAAAATGATGTCTGCGAACAGCCTCGCCAGTAACAAAGCTAATAAGAGCAAAAACAAGCTATTAGCCTTAATAGACCTATCCCCAACGAATAGCACGGGAAGTGGTGCCGAGAGTGGGTATGATGGTTCCGGAGATGACAGTGGAAGCTGTCGCAGTTCAACATCAAGCCGATCCTCGTCCTCCTCTAGTTGTTCTCCGCCTGTTGCTCATTTGCTGCTAGAAGAGGAGGATGAGGATGCTGAAATTGCGGAGGAAGTGGAAAGGAGCGTAGGCTTCTCCAGAAAATTCGCACGGGGAAAGGCGCTTAGTCACACTGATTTAACCCTAGTTGGTAGACATGGATCCAGCAGTGATCTTACAGAAAGCTCGCAGTCTACATCCAACAGCAGCAATAATAACACCACAACCACAATAATTTCCTCAAATATTTCATCCACAACTATTTCAGGGATAATTCCAACAGACGATACAGGTTCTAGTGCTATTAGCAGTATAAGTTTTATACCTTGTCATGAGGACGACTACGTCCCACAAGTTATTGAGGTTAATAAACCCATTACATTGAGCAGTGGTATTGGCTCTGGAGTATCTACTACCAATCTTTGCTACACTAGTACAGTGAATCTTTCCGCCTCTACAAATAACTTGTCAACGGGTTTTTCCAGTTTGCTTACTACTCCCAGTCCATCCATTGCTAGTTTCGCGAGTGCTCAGCTTATCAGTCAGCCTCCTCCTGTTCATTCTGCTAGCAGTGGAAACAGCACTCCTGCACCTCCATCACTCCTTTCCTCACATATTCCAAAATTAAGTGGAACGGTACAGGGAAGAACAAACATTTGGAAGACTTGGATAAGAAACAAATTAAATTTGAATAGGAACGGGAAGTACTCACTTGAAGGAAGTATGGCTAGCTTAGGGCCATTCAACGTTAAAGCGGTAAAAAAAGCAATTAACACATATACACTTAATACGCGATAAATTAATTAGCAAAATCCTAATTAGTTTTTAAAAAAAGTATTCCCTATGTTGCATTCTTCCTATATTATACATAATTATATATTACATTTTTATACTCTTATTTCATGACAATTCATCATTTGTCATGTTAAACGTTTTAGCATTTTTCTAGTATTATCACCTCACGATGTTAACTGCCGCGATAAATGATGTCTTATGCAATGAAGCAATGCGTATTCTGCGTAAGCATTTTTAATTTTTCATTCATTCATGAAATCATCATGAAGAAGAAGAAAAAACAATGCAAAAAATTATAATTAGTTGGTTAGCTTGCAGGAGCAATGTTGTTGTAGCATTTTGCTAAAAACGATTAATAGTTTCACTTTACTTCAGCAAGCTGGTATCTCTTCAACAATCTTACATGTATGCCATGCCACACACATAGAAAACGTGAGTGCAGTCTTCAATGCTCATTAGTTGTGACATTTACAGTGATGGATATTGTATTACTACACACGCAAAGAGACATACAAACGCATAATCAACATAATATATTATATTATATTTATAGATTATTTACCAACGCACATACCGCATTGTACAGAAAAAAACATTCTCCCTTTTTCAAAAAAAAAATTATACAATAATTCTTTTGTAGTATTTTTTGTCTCTTTTCCCTGTTTTAGGGAAAACATTCATCCTGTTGTTTTTTTACGTCTGTACGTGTGTGCCTCTTTTGACTCGACTCACGTATTAGCAATAAATGTTCATTCATTGAAATAATAGTCATATTGTTTACAATGTGTGGTAAATGATAATGTAAATTTTTTACTGCAGAAAAATATAGAAAATAGATATATGTTGCATGCATAAATTTATTATTACGAAATTGCATGTTCTTCTGTACAAATTATAAAACTTTTTTAATGCCTAAATACAAAAAAATACATGTATGCATACTTTGCTTTAAGTGAATGAGAAAATGAAAATGGAATTAAAAAAGGAAGTTTAGGTAACAAACACAACGCGCAGTCGGGTAAAAAAGCGGAAGAAATGTGTGCATGGGCAAAATATAATAATAGTACACACACATCATCTTAATCTTCATCATCATTTTCATCAGTATAGCGCAATATGCACTCGGCTTATTCGCCTCAAGAAAAATCAAGAGTGTTTTTGAGATGGCGGCGCGCTTAATGTGTTAAGATGGACAATAAACTTTTTGAGAAGATTTTAAAAATGTTTGAAGAACCAGAGCTCTGTTATGTGACATGGTGGCTTGCCATTACCTAGAGTATTTGTATTAGAAGAGGACTTTCCCTTTATAAACAGAGTGAATGAATATGAGCTTTTTTGATGATGACGCTAGAAGCTATAATAATGAAGGGTTGGCGTTGGGGATGATGATGATAAAATGTGGAATAAAAAACGAAGCTAGACCATGATGTAACGGTGCATTTATCTATAAAAAGAAGTGAAGCGGGTGTCAAGAAAAAAGAAGGAAACAAACAAAAGGGAAGGAAAGGAAACAGGAATGAAGCATGAATCAAACCATATTTAGCATACGGGACCACGACCACCGTCACCAAAAAATGAAGATATTATCATTTAATGCAATATTTTGTCAGGCTGGCGTGCATGAAAGGAAAATGCAAATAAAAATGTGCGTTTTATTAGCATGTGACGGGTGAAATGAGCTTGGTGGTGGTGGTGGAATGATAATTTGTCGATTGCGTCAATGTTAGTGTACGTTTATATATATATGAGAGTTGCATATTTTTTTGAAAAAAAAGAAAGAGTAATAATGAGGGCTAGAGGGTAAAGAGAAGCATACAAAGGGAAGATGAGGAGGAGGATGGATAGATGGATGGATGGAAGAATGCATGCTAAACTTTAACAGTTTTTTATTGTATGTGTGCTAAAGAGCAAATAAACTAAAAGGCAATGCACGACAGCAATCAAGGCGACCAAATAATTCCTGTCAGTCAATAAAACACCTGTTTTATAGGTTGGTTGGTTAGGTACTACATTGTTTTACCTATCTTTTTTTCATACAGTTATAAAATAAAGTATATAATCATTACGACAATTCTTTGTTGCTTTTTAATGGGTGGTTTGAGTGGTTGAGCGTTAAGGAAATATTGCGCGTTTGACAGTTTTAAATTTACGTTTATATGCTTTAACATATGGTGAGGACGGATAAAATGGGAAAAAGTGGAAGAATTTATGCGAAAAGGAGTCAAAGGCCACAAGCTGAGTGTACAGAGTGTAAAAATTTGTTGAGTAGCTGCGGTGGTGTATGTATGTTTGACGATAATGATAATCGGCATACTACAACATAGAACTAGAAACACAGTAATAAAATGTAATTTTCACGACGGCAGTGGACAATTGGTGCTTAAATTTTACTTAAAAATATATCATATATGAGAAGAAACAAAAATTATGTTTTTCACCAACGACAATTTAAAACATTTGAAACAAAGAATGATTTTGCGTAGATAATGCTAACGAGGAAGTATAATATGGTATTCATAATTGGAGCCTTTTGTAAAAAAAAGATAAGCAAAGTAAATATCTATATTCTACGATCTCCAATAGATCACCAATAGTTAAAAAGTTACATGCATGCGTAGATAATGCTAACGAGGAAGTATAATATGGTATTCATAATTGGAGCCTTTTGTAAAAAAAGATAAGCAAAGTAAATATCTATATTCTACGATCTCCAATAGATCACAAATAGTTAAAATGTTACATGCATATATAAATTTTCTGATGATAACATCGGTTTCTCTTTCTTCCTAAAAAAGAAAAAGTTGAATAGAATGGACACGCACATTGCCGTTATTATAATGATGTCCTACCATTTATACATGGAGGATTCGATATTTTTTATTTATCTTTCTACGCACACAATTAGAACGATTTAACGGGCCACGCATAGGTTGTCATAAAAAGGAAGATGCTAAACGAAAGGAAAAAATCCTTCTCCTTTCCATTCATTCAGTCATTGTCATTCCTTTCACAACTCTTCTTTCATCTTCTTCGGCTCATTCACACTTTTTTTGCATACTTGAATCTGTTCCTACCTGTCTTACCAAGAATATTATTCCGTTTCCCTATAATTATGGTTTTATTGTTTTTATGTGCGTATACAAATCCTATCATGTTATTAATATTTATTGCTGTTGAATTGAATGTCATGTGTACACACGCTTAAACTTTCGCTTAGCAAAGGAAAATCCTTTAATTGTTTGGTTTATAAGTACATACTTCATTCATTCCTATCATGTACCCACTAACCATTACAAACAATGTGTTAGAAAGAGACACCATAATATTGTGTAGAAACTGTTTACTGCTTCAGTGTGTATGTATACCTATCCATCTATTACTTTATTGTATATGAACGGCTAAGTTTATACTGGCTGTATACTACCCAACAAAATATGTTTTCTATCTTTGACTTTTATTTATTTGTACACAAATTACAGAGTGTCGTGTCGTAGTAGTATGTATATTTTGCGTTCTTTTCTATGCAACTGTTTACCTTCGTTTCATTCATAAAAGAATTATTATTATACATTATACCGTATACTTAAGTGAGCTTTTCTTATCGACAGCTCAAATGTCAGATTACTGTCAGCTCCTATGAAACATCTTATTCTTCAGATGCACACTATATGTGTAGCACTGGCAGTGCTGCACTGCCTTATTACTAGTCAAGGCAATTACAGAGTGGAACTACACACAAAAAAATAATTTCACACATGTCAAAAGACAAAAGTGTCGCTATACATGGAATTTCACAAGGATTTTCCGAGTTGTCAGTTGCCACTTTGCCACCTATAAAAGCACACGAATATGATATTGCATATTATTCTTTTATTACAGTAATCCACCATAAAACTTTTAATTTTTTTAATGTCACATGTCAGCGTTTTCATTTTTATTGCTACCATTTCTCCTTGTTATTATTGTGTTATTAGTCTGTAATTAACCCTGAGCAAGTAGCTTACAAAACAGAATAATAATAATTGTAACAATTTTTTTCACCCTTAGCCTCTCAGCAGTATTTTTTCTCTTTTTATGTGCATTCAAAGATATCATATTTAAGTGTCCCGATTGAGTACGTATGCTTGATTTTTTATCATAATATTAATTATTCCCATCGCATAAAAATTACAAAAATAAAAATGCAAGTTGTTGTATTCGATTATATCAGATATCAAATTACTAAACTATTGCAGACTCAAATCAACTGGTTGTTTGAAATAACTCAGTTAATGACGATGATTTCGTAAAATAAACATTATTTTTCTTGACAATGCCGACAACTACTCACCTACTTATTTCCTTCCTTCCTTTTATGTTTTTTTTGTAATTTTTGTTATTAGATTCGACACTCCTTTGTTGCAGATAACTAAACATTGTTATTTTATTGGACATGTGTATCTACGAACAATTTTTTTCTCCAATTAAATAATACCAAAGTTGTAAAATTTCAGTAAAGAAACATAATTCATGTCATCTCGATCCCCATATATCCTCTGATTATCGTCATCATCACCTGTATGTACGAACAATTTTTTTCTCCAATTAAATAATACCAAAGTTGTAAAATTTCAGTAAAGAAACATAATTCATGTCATCTCGATCCCCATATATCCTCTGATTATCGTCATCACCACCATAATTATATCGACATGAACATAATCATCGTAATGATCATCATACCATCAACGAATAAATACGAACTGAAGGGTGCATTATAATTTATGGGCCAATTTCAGTTTCACACTGTATAATATTTACATCGGCAACGATGATGATGGTGTATCATGCCATCAACGAATAAATACGAACTGAAGGGTGCATTATAATTTATGGGCCAATTTCAGTTTCACACTGTATAATATTTACATCGGCAACGATGATGATGGTGATGATTATCGGTCATTGGTATTACTACAACTGCAACAAAACCATACAGATCATCACGCACCACCTCTTCATCATCCATCTCAAATCATCAGATATTTAGCATATACCTACACCTAGTTTGCTTGAAAGAGAAATAAGAGGAAAAAGTCTTTGTAAAGTAGTATTATAAATTCATCTCATTATCAAAAGATACATGCATTTCGCATGTGTGTTCTTGATAAATGTGACATTTACGAATGCAAATAAGATGCACATTATACACCGGTCGCGCGCGCTTACATCTGACAAGATAAAAAGGAAGCGATCAGAGAAAAAGTGTAAGTACACGAGTTGGTATATGAAAGAAAAAAGGGGAAGACGATTTTGAAATTTTCAAACCCATTCATTGTAATGCAATGAACATCAAAAGTAGCGTACATCATCATTATCATAAGATCTACAGCAGCAGCAACAACAGCGGCGTCATTCAACGTGCGCACCCCTGCACTATATGAATCACCTTCCGTCTTTGTCATTACCTATTATTCTTCCAAACTAATGATGATCTTTATTATCGTTCCTGTTATGCGTATACGCTTTAAAAANGCGTCATTCAACGTGCGCACCCCTGCACTATATGAATCACCTTCCGTCTTTGTCATTACCTATTATTCTTCCAAACTAATGATGATCTTTATTATCGTTCCTGTTATGCGTATACACTTTAAAAAAATCACATTTCATACTATATCGGAAAATAATCATACACTATCGCTCGTAGATGTGTGCATGGGCTGGCGTAATGAATGAAAAATTTGAAATTGGTAATGACGGTCGTTATCCAATAGTCCAATCCAACGAGAACGTGTTTATTTTCAAGCTGACGGCACGTACTATTGATCCTACTTCATGTCGTTTCCTTTATCTGGCTCCTTCCTGATTTGTGAGATGCAAATAAGTACCTATAAAAATCCAAAAAAAAAACATTTTATTAATGCATCAATAAATAAGAGAGTAATAAGATTTCAGGCAAAATAATAATAATTGCAACGATGCAAAAAATCTCGTTTTGGATAAGATTGATGGGTTCGTAGTATACGAGTAGTATATGTATATACACGCAAGAATAGAAAAGTGACACTGAGATTTGAGTAAGATGCATGACAGTAGGAATGTTATTGTTATTGTAAATGTCCAGTAAGATTTCTCTTGAGTGAACGGTTTCATCAGTAAATAAATAAATAGCTGAGCTAAAAATGACTGTTGACTTGGTCAATACATATTCAAAAGACCTACAAAATATATGGCCTTTTTCATTTGTCAGTGGAAGTAGCAAGTCATTGAAAGTGAAATATATTATGGTCACATGTAACTTGCTAAATGAGCCATATTAATTATCGTAGAAACAATGATGCGCTGTCAGTGTAGAAAATAATCATGCCGTGTTGGTAGCATTATGACAGCAGGAGGAACAAACTATAAAACTAATAAAAGTGTACATTCAACATTAAATATTAGTGCAATTTATTATCACAGCATTAATTTATAACTTTTTTTTTCAACCAAGCTTGTGCTAAGGTGAGATTGTAGGTATGTGTGTGTGTGTGTATGTGTAACTTTTACTTGTGTGAGGTGATTGTTGGTGGTGGTGACGGTGAGCAATGAGCAACTTACTTCTTGTTGGCTAATGCGTCAACATGCATGCTTCACTGGTCTTTAAAATGCTAAAAAGAGAGTAAAAGTTGTTTTGTTTGATGATGTTCATTTTATTAAAAGTATTTACATTTTTTTACAATGCTCAATATGATAATTGTCTTAATGTATTGCATTTTGTAACCGTTATTACCTGTTGCCTTTTTCGTCCCTCTCTTTTGTCTACCACCATACCACCAGTCCACTTTTGC
>JAHZMT010002137.1:0-11957 GCA_027743785.1 Sinhomidia bicolor | reverse complement strand
CCACCACCACCACTATTTTCTCCAATACACCATCCCTGAGCACTTGTCTGTTCTCTTTTCGTCGCTACTGCTTTGCTGCTGCTGTTACAACACACCAACCCCCGTAGTACCAGCAAGAGAGGAGACATCAGCAGCAGTACAGCACACGGGATTATCTTTTTCTGTTCCTTTTTTTTTTAAAAAAAGAAAGAAAGTAGTACAATGGGAATGTGAGCTGTTGTGTTAGTGCGACTGTAGCCATTGGCTGTCAGCAATTGCCTTTCCATTTTCACACAACACATTATACTCTATTGACAATATCGAATCATAATAAAATAAAATCAGCAATGTTCGCTACAGCAGCACTATAGTAATGGCTGTAGGGATGAATCCCAAGTTTTTTTTCTCTTCTCTTTTTTTTATACCTTTGAAGCCACCAACAAGAAACGGAAGTAGATAGGCACGTTTACATGTATATATTTACTTGTGTGGCGTGTGTGTGTATGTAGAGAGCTCTGTAGAAAAAAAAGGGACAGGGAGGTAGACGCAGTGGTTCTTGTGTAAAGAGGCATTTTCTTGATTCGCTACATGTATTCTCATCGTTTTATGGAAAATCTCCTGTGGTGTGCTTTCCCATTATTTTATTCACCAGACCAGAAAATATGGATTTGCTTTACTCCAAAAGATTCTCTTCTTCGTCGTCTCCTCCTCCTCCCTTCTTCTCCTCTGCTCGTTTTCGTCTTCTTGTTCTTCTCCTTTCACAAGGAAACAGGCAAGCTAAAGCTAAGCCAGCTAATATATTTATATACCTACGCACATCCTCAAACAACATTATCTATACAAGCCGTCGTTCTCATCACAAGCATGTACCTCCTCCTCTCTCTCTCTACTTTCTCTTTTCCTTTCTACCTATTCCATCCGTCTATATAAATATATATCTAAGGCTAAACTGCTGCTGCTGCTTGGGCTGATAGTGAAATTTGCCATCCTGACTACCATCACTTCATATTATAATGTGAACACATATAAATATACCATAAAAAACGTGCATTTATCAAAAGTCATATAAGCTTATCATCATCGTATTTGTGTACTATAGCTACACCTCCAAAAAAAAGTACGTTTACATCTTTTTTTTCTTTAGCTGGATTGATAGCCAATGTTTTAAGTTAAGCTGGTGAGCCGCCATGCCTGCATGCAGGCATGCCATCTCCGTTTGTTGCTCAACACAATAGTAATATGTAGAGAGAGAGTCATCTGTCGTAAAGGAAACACCGTGTTATATATCCGCCTATACAACATGCATTGCACTCATATGTGTGCACATACCCTGATTTGTTATTCTTTCTATAATGCATATAAATTCTTTCACTGGAGAGAAAGAGGGAGAAAAAAAACTTACATATAACTTTGTTCCATTGTTCAACGTCTGGATTGATAGCCAATGTTTTAAGTTAAGCTGGTGAGCCGCCATGCCTGCATGCAGGCATGCCATCTCCGTTTGTTGCTCAACACAATAGTAATATGTAGAGAGAGAGAGTCGTCTGCCGTTAAGGAAACACCGTGTTATATATCCGCCTATACAACATGCATTGCACTCATATGTGTGCACATACCCTGATTTGTGATTCTTTCTATAATGCATATAAATTCTTTCACTGGAGAGAAAGAGGGAGAAAAAAAACTTACATATAACTTTGTTCCATTGTTCAACGCAGCACAATAGCCAAATAGTGTTTTTTTCGAGTTTATATACATGCTCGCTTGGATGATATATTAAATACATGGATGTCCTACAAGCACATCTCTCACTCTCTCTCTCTCTACACCACGCTAACATTATATTTTTGTTATGAGGAAACAGTAGAGAAAGTCAAAAATAAATATATTTCCTTTTTGTATCCAATATAACAGCAGCATCACCTTCTTTTGTCGTTTACGAGCTGATCTTGTACCACCACCAAGAGTGGTGCTCCATCCTTCTATTCACATAAACTATTCTCTCTTTTTCTCTCTCTCTCTCTCTCTCTCTCCAGCCTCCTTTTTTCTCTCTCTTGTAGTTACAATAACAACTTTGTCAACTTTCTCCAATAAATATATGCACAGATGATGCGTGACGTTTTTCCTATCTTTCTTTCTCTCTCGAGAAAAAAATCTAAATTGTCCACAGTTTCACTTGACAAAGCATACCATAAAAAACCATGTTCCACCACATACAAAAAATATATTATTATTATTTTCGTACATTTTTTTTGTTTTCAAGAGTGTGTTCTTGTAACTATCCCAGTAAAGCCTGCTTTACTCCACAAAATTGTACAGGAATAAACATATATACATATAAATAGATGGGGAATTTCATACCCAGTTTAATCACGCTTTTAGCCTCCATAAAAACAGACAAATACTTTAGTATATTTTATTTATTTATTTATTTATTTATTTTGCTCCTTCCTCGAGAAAAAAAACACCAGAAAACAAAAATCAACTTCACATCAGTTTTATATGTATTTATGTATTAAATGCATTGCTCAGTAATACCATCATCATCATCATCTTGATCCGATACAAAAAAATAGCCAAGTCAAATGTATCCTATATTTTTTTTGTTGGTGTTGTTGCTACTCCACACTAGTTTTGCTGTGCTAGCAGTATTGATGATGATGGTGGTGGTGCTACTTCAATTCAAGTACTTACTCATATTCCTAAAGTCAATCTTATTTCTTCTCTTTTTTTAGCACTTTTGTAAATAGTATTGCTTGCTACAGCAAACTACTTCTGCTACCAACCAACCTGCCACTCTTTTTTTTACGTACCCGTAATAACACATCATATATGAATTGCCTTTATACTCTGCAATTCGCTCTGCTTTCATCATCTTCCTCTGTACTTTTCTCCTTCTGCTTACTTTTTTTTTCCTTTTCCAAGCAAGCAAAGTCGTTTTTTCTCTTCTTCTTCATCTTCTTCCTCTGGTCATCCATCTTCCTTTCCGCATCCATCTCTAAGGCTATTCCATCATCATCACATTTATTTATGCTGCTGCTGCTATTACTGTACTGCGTTTCTACTATCGTATCATCTTCCTTATTCCACTTGTGCCACCACCATCTCCACTACACAACATTCTAATACACTGATAGAGTGTATCAGTTTTCGAGAGAGAGAGAGAGAGAGAAAGCAAAACCTTGCACAACATCAACAACAAACATTTATATTCTCCTTTTCCCCAGCTTTCTCTCTTTTTTTCCTCAACTAACTAGTTTCTCTTGTTGGTTTTTTCATCTTGCATGAAAAACTTGTGTTGCATTACTTACTAGTGTGCTTTCATTTTTTTTATTCGCAACCGACCGACCAACAGCAGCAGCAGCAGAAGCAGTTTCTCTTTCCTGCCTGTCTCCTTCTCACGGAAGTAGCCCTTAAAATCCAAGTTTACTTTACCAAACCATTATATCGTCGTTCTGCTTTGCTGTACTCATCTCTACTATGACCACTCCTTTTGTAAAAAAATAAACCAAGTTTCGAGTTTGTTTTTTTGGAAATTCTGCTTTTTTATCTCCGTTAATGTCACTTCTGCGCAAATTCAATTCTTTTACAGAAATCGAAAAAAATGTAATATTACGCTAATGGCATGTTTTAATAATAATAGAATAATTTTTTGTGTGAAAGAGACGGAGAGAGAGAGAGAGAGCACAAGTCTTATTTGAAAGTGTAAAACAAAATCCTTTTGTTAAAAAAACAATTCTCTTCTTGATTTCTTCTTTTTTCAACCTAAATCCCCCTTCAATTTATGTGAATTTTTTCCGTTTCCTCATTTTTTCCCATCAACACCACCACCACCAACCACCACTACTGTACTACTTTTACTGCTTTCTCTCTCTCTCTCTCTCTCACATCGTCTCTTGTCCTACAACTTTTATTTTGCGCATAATAAATATTTTTGCACTTGGCTGCTGAGTGAGCAGAATTGCCAAAAATGTAAGTGAATACATTACACTTGCTTCCTTGACAAAATATCATCATCATATCTCTCACCCCCTCCATTACATCACATCACCAGTCGCTTCTGATTTTTGAGGATCCTCACTCAGTATTTCTTTTCTCGCTCTCTTTCCCGTTGCTGGAAAGCTTGAAAGCGAGCGAGTGCTTATATAAAGCAGAGTGAGAAGTAGGTAATGGCATATGTGTGACGACTGTGTGTGTATACTTACCTAAGCACTTAAACACTTTTGCATTTCCATCATCCATTTTGGCGTCTTCTCTCCTTCTCCCTTCCATCCACTCTCAGTGCACTACTTTCCTCCTCCATTCATTATTCAACGCATTTGCCAGGCTGCTTCTTGGAAATAATAATAATAATAATAATAATAATGCATTTCAGTGTGAGCGACAAAAAAAATGTTTACTTTTTTATTGCAAACTTTTCCCAATATATTGGCTACACTGTTTTGCACTACACCCGTGACAGCCGTCAATATATACAAATAGATTAAATATTTCGCACTACAAGAGAAAGCAATCTGAGAGGAAAATCAACCACAATGTTATCCCACATTATTTACCATTACAATTGCACAAAGATCAGATCGAGATGTCACAACGTACGTATATATAGGGTGGAAAAATATAATTTGCAACTTGCGGCTCCACGTTTATGTTATTTTAAATATTTATTTATTTTTCGTATAGGTACATAACTACTTGTCCAATGGAATGTCACTAGTTTTTAAATGAGCAGTGAAAGCATAGCAAATGGGCAGAAAAATAAATCGCAACTGCCATCTCAACATTGTAACTTTTCTTTTTACATTTTGTTTTATTTAGACAAAAACCACATTTGAATTTTAGTGCAAGTCGTTCCTCATCACACCTCACTACAGAATTTTTTTTAAAAAATAAAAATAAACCTGCGACTTTTCTCTCTGTCGACAAAGCACCAACCGCTACAACTCCCTTCGCAGCTTTTAAAGTCCCACTTTTCTCCGTCTTTCATGACTTTTCTTTTTCTCCTTCTCTTGACGTTGTTGTGTGCTGCTGCTGTAAACTGAAGAACAGGAAAAGCTCATAAAATGACTCGTGAAAAATAGAGTGTCGTCCGGGAATTTAATTCAGATTAATGAACTTGGCGTGTGAAACTGTGAATTATTTCGTACACGCCATGCAAGGGAAAGAGCGAGTGTAGGAAAATGCATGGCATGGCAAAATGATGTAAAAACAGAACAAGAAAATGCTACCAGCAAATAATGCGACATGGGTTTATTTTATCCGGTGCGAGAAAAAACAGTGTCCTTGTTCTGTTTCCAACGTTGTCATTTCTTCTTCTTCTTCTTTTATTTCTTGTTGCTCACTTGGCACAACATCATCAACATCAGCATCAACATCATCATCATCATCATCATCCTCATTTTTTTTGGTGGCCGTGGAATAATAATAGACGAAGAGGAGAAAGCCACCAAAAACTTTTTTGTTGTCCTTTTTCCTTTGTGTTCAATTTATTTATGAAATTAAAACAGAGGAAAAGGACAATGCAGTGGAGATGTTGATGGTGATGATGAAGGGACAAAACAAAACGACAGCATATTTACCATACCAAATGCTATAGGATGGCTGTTTTTCTTGTTGTTGTTGTTGTCTCTCCTCTTGTTTTACTTTGGAATAACGTTTCTTTTTCTCTTTTTTTTCTCGTTGACAGACGTTCCGGATCCTCCAGGGAGACCCTTGATTCTGGCTTTTACTTCCCGAGCTGTGAACCTCTCCTGGGCACCGCCACTTGACACTCACAACAGCCGGATAACTCATTATGTCATCCATACAAGGTAACACACTCCCTTCTCCTCTCACCTCCACACGTTTTTTTTAACTTGTGCCATTTAGCTTCATGTCTTCTTCTCTCCTCTCGGCAAAAATGTCAGCGATTCCTTTTGTCAGCAGGACGACGAGAACAACAACTTGAGACGATGTGCATAAATGAGCAGCCTGTTGTGCAAAATGGATTGTATGAAGTAGGCATGTAAAGAGAAAGGAGCAAAATGGCTGGTACGACTCTGCCTGCTCGCAAGGATAACCGACAAATGTCCCAACCAAATGAACAGAAAGAAAGAAGCAAACTGTCTTGCAGACATAACCACACACACACGATAGTCATCATCATTATCATTCTCAACTTATCCACCTGTCTTTTGTCGTAGATAACTGGGGTTTATGCCTAATGACGTTTGTGATGCTTGCCTGTCTGTCCGTCCGTCTGTCCGTCCGTCCCTGGTTGAATGAATATCCTTTTTGACAATTTCTGCTTTCCAACTGATTACGCCACTTGGGCACTCCACCACTTTTTACCTGTGCACCACTTCTTTACCTGTTTTAACAAGTTGCAGGGAACACCTGGAGAAAAATACATGTATGTACATGCATACACATGTAGGTATACTTAATGTAAAGAGAGATAGACAGAGAGTGACAGAAACAGGGCAGAGGAAAGTGGACGTTTTACACTTTTCCTACTTTCACTTTTGAATCTTCTTCTTCTCTTTTTTTGGGTGGAAGATGAACAACGTCGGAACGTCACTCTCTCCAGTAAATGATAATATTATACTTTATGGGAGTGATGATTAGCGAGAAGAAGAAGAATAAAAGGTTATTTCTGCAATAGTTTTATAATAATAATAATAATAATATACAGATAGCTAGATTATTATTGTTACCACCACAAAAGCAACACTAAAGAAAAGCTGTAGGGAAAGCTGAAAGGATAGGGATGATGATGGTGTGTTTTAAAGCAGAACACAGCATAAATATTCACAACGACCGCACCGACAACGGCAAAGGTATGTTGTTGGGTGGAAGACACGCAGCACAGCCAGCTAGGAGAAAAGCAAATGTTCAGCCAAAACTTGTTCTGCCTGCATGTATGTATGTGTGTGTGTGTTTTTGCCTTTTTTTAATCCGGTCAGAGACACTCCTTTGCCTGCTAGACACAATTAACTTACGGAGAAAAACTTATTTGTCACAGGGAAGCCGTTGTTGTCTCCGTGTCAGGAGGGAGCAGAGCAGAGCAGCAGTGTGGGCTGCAAAAATATATAAAACCTGCTAAATACATTATTAGATTAACAGATAGACTTTTTTTTTGTACAGACATATGTGCATTTCACCTTTTCGCGATTCTCTTTATATACCTGCCTGTGTGTATGTATCTGTGTAAACTTTAACTGTAAAAGTTGAATGTGTGTCTCTCTCTCTCTCTCTGTCTGTTTTTACATTTTCTGTTTTTGGTTTAACAAAGCAATTTTGGATTTCTTTCCGTGATCAAATATACCTGTTGGGGAAAGTGGAAAGTGCAAAAGCAGAAAGAACAGAGGAGAATGGCTTAACTTTAAGCCTATTTGCTTAGTAGATACTTTTTTATCTCTTGAGAGACAACCAAGGAAAGGGGAAATAAACAGAGGAGAAGATGAAGAAGAAGAAGAAGAAGAAGAGAGGAGAGAAAATGCCACAGAAAAAAAGTTGAGGTTTCATAAGCTGTACTACTAGCACTACTACTGCTTGTTCTTTTATATTCTTCTGCTTTATCACCTGACATGATTCATAAATGAGAGGGAAAGACAGAAGAGAGCTGTGCTGTGTTGTGTTGTGTTGTGTGCCGGCGTGTCACTCCTTCTCAAATTTTGCGCGTTCAAAGAAAACCACAGGAAAACAGAGACTGCGAATTATTTTCATTTTGTACAAAATAGAATACAACAAGCTCTCCTACTCATATAAACGTACCCGTACTCCCCACCAACTTGACTTGCGTTACGAAAAAAAACAAATATAAAAAATTTATTTTTTTGCATGTTCATAAAAACTGGCGTAAAAGTCATCATATATTTTTTTACGTAACGATCACGATGACGGCACCACCTTAACCACATCACAATATTTGAAAATTCATTCAAATGCGTTGTTCCCGTGTCCACCCCCATCCATCCGTCCAAACAGTTACCATCATCATTACCAACTTTTAAAAAAAATAATAATAAAGACATGCATTTTTTTGCAGAGAACGTGTGCGCGCACATTATTTTTTTCGCTGGTTTTTTATTCCGTCTTTTTTTACTTTTTTTCCTGGCAAAAGAACATGAGCTAGTGGCCCATGGAGACAAGTTTGGCACTGATGAACCGTTGAACATCCGCCAACAACTGGAAAGCATTATTACATCTTGTGTGTGTGTGTGCGTGTGTGTGCATCTTTCTTTTTTTCTTACCTTTTTTTATGCCCCCACAAACACACATGCATTAACGGTGAAGAAACAAGAAATGCAAGGAAAATGTATCTACATTTTTTTCTATTCTTCTAAACACTCACTTCTCCTATCTTGCATGCTTATTCTTCCTTTTCTTCTTCACATCTCCTCTCCAAGTTTACTACAGAATATAGTTTTTCTCTCCTCTCAAGTATCACCGCCACCATCACCACCACTCAACAAGAAAAGGCCACAAGCATTTTGTGTTCTTCTCCTCATTCTCTCTCTCTCTTCTCTATTCCATTATTCTTTCCAAACAAGCATCTCAAATAGGACATTCTCTTTTTCTCTGCAAAACAATCCTCCTGCTCCTCTTGTAAATGCCATTGTAAAAGTACACCACGACCAGATACACACTTGCTTACCTTGAGTGTATCTGTCTCCAAAAAAAAAGAAGCAGAGATATAGTGTTGCTGCTGCTTTGTTATAAAATACACGCTGCTATAGGAAAGCGTCGATAATGTAGCAGAAGATAAAAAAAGAGAAGAAAAAAATTTGGTTGGTGTCTCCAGTAATGCTGCTGTGTGTAATAATAATAGTTGTAATAATAATACCTATCTGATGATGTAGTCAGCTCTCTCTCTCTCTCTCTACATATTTTTTTTTCTTTGGCTTTCCCTCTCCACTTTTCTCTTCCCCGGAGAGAGACAGAGAAGAGAAAAGAGAAGAAGATCAGATTTGCAGTGTCATAATGATTGTCGTTTAGGAAAAAATGTCTTCTTCCTTAGTATGCAACGTCGTTCAAGCATCATTTCCGCTTTTATGTTCTCATCTTGACTGCCATGTCATTCACAAGGAGGAGGAGAAGGAGAAGAAGGAGAACGACGACAACGACGAATCAAGAACACGAACGAGCGAACGAACGAACAAGTCAACTTGACTTGATGATGATGGTGTGGTGGTGGTGGTGGTGGTGGCTTTGGTGGCTGTGATGGTTACTGACTTGACTAGTGACGGGATTTACCAAGGAAAAAACGACTTTGAAAGAGGAAGAAAACAATGCATAGTAGACAGAGAGAGAGAGATACACACGCGGAAGGACATATGCACGCTCTATAAAATGCTCAAGATGTATAAAAAAAATGAATGCATGTACTTTGTATTTTATTGTGTCATTAAGTTGATATAAGAAGAACGGGGAATGTTAATATAGCAAGTCGTCAGAGAAGAGGAAGCAGTAGTGGCCCCATCAGTGGATTATGAGATGAACACTTACTGATATCATCATAAAGAGAGAGAGAGAGAGAGAGAGAGAAAGTGGCAGTGGTGGTAACGGCCACAGCAGCAGCAGCTGTAATGTACACTACATTGCACATTGCTGCTGCACAAGGGATGATGATAATGATGATAGCAAAAAAATATATATTAAATATTGCGCGTCTTCTTGTTCTCCACGGAACGTGCATACACACGACATTTTCTTACTATAGTAGGCTCCATCATCACAAGCAAGGTAATAAACTGCTTCCATTCTTTGCAGCACTAGCTGGACGAAAAAAAGGAGATTTTGTTACATGGGGAATATTGAGAATGCGTTATTTCCAATATGCTTGAGTACAGATTCCATTAAGGTAACAATTTGAGAAATGGAAACTATGTTCTTTCTCTTTCTCTCTCTCTCTGTCTCTCTCTCTTTCAACCCCCTTTTCCCAACAACTTGAAATGATTGTGGAGAAGAAAAGGTTATGCTGGAAATAAATCAAATGACAAGCTTGTCATCATAGTTCAGCTCTTTGGACCTCTCTTTCTCTTTTTACCTTTTTTACTTCAGTTGAGACACAAGTGTGTGTGTGTATAGCTATATGTATTTTGTTCTGAATATGACTTTTGTAATTTGGCAATTTTTCTGGGAAAGTAAACCATTGAAATTATTATTATATTCAATTGATTATTTTGATTTTCTACATCGTTCATTACTACCCACATTTTGTCTGCTTCGTCTTTTTCATTTTATATACACAGCAGAAAAAAATGTCAATTGGGAAGAATATTCAGAGAGAATAGAGGGGAGAGAAAGTTGAGTTTGAAGATGAATATAAATATATATATATATGCTTACGTCAGCAGGCAGCTTTTTTTCTACTCCATTAAAGACACTCGACTCTCTTTTTCTCTGTCTCAGACCACATCGTACTTACACTCGTCTTTATTTTTTGTTAAAAAATAACCTAAATCAATTTAGTCCATAATCCTGTTTCTTCCCTGCTTAGCAAAAGAAGTGGATACTCCCCCTTTTGAATGGGTTCTCTGAATTATCCATCTATCGCCGCAAACCTATCATTACCATTAGGTAGTAGTATAGTGGGTATACACATACATCCTCTTACAATCTATTTCCCAGGGTAATGTGCAACATGTCAATAATATGTGCTCTCTGCTCTGTGGTCTAGTAAAAAACCAAAGCCCAAAAAAATAAAATCCTTCATTCTCTCCAGCTCAACTTGTCAAATCAATGTGCGTACTGCTTGTTGTAGTAGTAGTAGTAGTACTCTTGTAAGGTTTCTGTAAGAAAAAAAGAAGAAGAAATGAAAAATATCAAATGACTTGGGAATAAATAACTTAATATCGATATATAGATAATATGTCATCACTATTGAAGTTCATGAGAGCGAGAGTAATACGCAAAAAGAACTTAGGTATTTTTTTTCTTCCCTTTTTCCAAGTTGGTGGAGAGCTACATATATGATAATTGGAGGATACAAAAGTAATTGAATAATGAACCATACATGCAAGCAATGAAAAAGAACCAAGGTTCTCGGAATAATAACAATAATAAGTGGTACAACATATAGGTACAATGTATGTAGGCATGTATGTGTGTATACAAATATGATAGACGAGGACGCTCGCAGTAAATACGCCAATTGAATTGTCATCATCATCGTCATCATCGTCGTCGTCGTCCTTTTCATATGTATCGTTATTATTATAATAACAAGTATATTTGCTAAAAATGTATGCTCTACATCAGAAACCGGCGAGCATGTAATTTCTACTGTGCAATTTTTTTTTTTCAAACCATTATTTTCCAGTGATTGACTGAGAAGAATAAGTAATCAATACTGGTTGTAAACACGACATTATTTGACTTTTCCCCAGAAATAATAATAACAATAATAATGGTAAATTACAGAGAGGACATATCTACGGCAATTTCATCTCTATTTCAAAAGTGGCTAGTGAGCACGTTAAATAAACTTTAAAAAGAAAACATTATGTGCTTATTTTTATTACCACTATTACAGGTTAAAGTTTATGGCTACAACTAAAAATTTAAAATGGCGCTAGCAGAAAAAAAACCCCCATTATATTCACAAGCCTTCATTTGTGCACGGAAGAAGCAAATTAAATAATAGCAGTGGTGGTGGTGCTCACTTTTAAAAAAAAGCATACACTTGAATTATGTAAATTGGTCAAAAAAAATAATCAGTCAAGCATTTGAAGCACGTGCATTCCTTGTAAGCTTACTTTGTTGTCAAAATATTTGCTGTCCACAATAATTTTCCACGAATCCACTGTCCAAAAATGTAAGGAAAAATAACTACAAGTAAAGGAAAGGAAGGAGAATCATAATAGTTTCAGTCAAGTTGATGAACACATAGATTCCGAGTATAACTATTTCCGTCTCCATTTCCACACTCGGCTCAACTGAAGTACCCAGAGAAAAATGTTTTTGTCTTCAAAAATAGAAAGACGAAGAATTCG
>JAHZMT010002136.1:0-13835 GCA_027743785.1 Sinhomidia bicolor | reverse complement strand
CTGACCCGTCCTTGACAAATACCGGACGGAGTCCTTGAAGTGCCTCAATCGTTGTGTCAGGTTTTGGGTACTCATCTTTATCCACATCTATGGTCCCCTTTCTCGAGCCAATTTTGACGGCAACAGTTTCATCCAGAAACCTTCCTTTCTCCACTGCATCTTTTGCTTTCATTTGCGACTGGCAAGCAAACTCATCTTGCTCAGCTCGCGATATGTTATATTGTTTCGCAACATTTTCCGCTGAGAATTTCCCATGACAATTTATTATTATTCACTTTTTTCAGCTTGAGGCGTACATAAAATGAAATGAGCTCACTCACTACACGCAAACTGACTCACACCAGTTCTCAAGTTGGCTGAATGATGAGCCTGGCTCATAGATTCCTGCCCGCCAGCCACTACTACTTGAGAATCGCCAAGTTTAATTGCTTGTGCACCCAACATTATGGCCCTATACATGCATTAGACACCATTGATATTTTTTGCCATTTATTTAACCAAATGTTCACCAGGTGTGTGTGTGTGTGTGCGTATTTTCAGTCATTATACCTCAATCCAGAACCACACAACATATTTATAGACGTAGCAGGAACAGAGTGAGGAATCCCAGCATTTACGGAAGCCTGGCGAGCCGGATTTTGTCCTTGGCCAGCAGTTAAAACCTTTATAAAAAGTTTTTGCAATAAGATCAATTTAGTTGTTAATTGATCTTGAACATACACAACCATGCGCAGATCTGCACATCAAAACGCTGATTCGGTTACATATATATGTATGTATAACTTTTCGTACTTGGCCATAAATTACTTCCGAAACGCTATCTAAAGAGATTCCAGCTCTAGTTACAGCTTCCCTTATGCAAACTGTACCCAAATCATGAGCTTTCACGGTAGACAACTTCCCGCAGAACGAGCCTGATTACCAATGAATGAAATATAAATAAATTTATTCTAAATAGCACTTTATTATTTTTTTAAAAATATATCATTCAATTAATCAACTTACCGATCGCAGTTCTCACGGCCGAGAGTATCACAACGGAGTCTTTGGTATCAGAACTCATTTTGATTTAAAAATCTTGTACAGCTACCAAATAATACAGTAAAAAACCATTAACTCTTGAGATTCCTTGGTTTCGGAAACGTTACCTATCGTGTGTAACACAATCACGCAAACTAAATTTGATGCTGCAGCACGTGCAAAAGAAAATTTTTAAAACCTCAATGAATTTTGGCAAATATTTTGCTTGGAATGTGTCGAAAGATCAAAATAAGTATGAAAAATATTCACCTTATAATTACAAATCACGGGAGGAAAAATAATATGAATCCGAAATATGCTACACTATGGCGAATTTTATGCAAGGGCTATAGTAAAAAAAATGATATCAAAGTCATACATGAAGAGTTACTCAGCTGTCAAGCGGAAAGTTAAGCCGGTTTTACCGTTGTACTGGTGCTATAAGAATATATTGCCCTAATGTTCAGTATAAGTATATCTAGCAATATTCTGCCCCACAAACTGTACTTCTTCTTCTTGCTTGTTTCAAGTTGGACTTCAGGATGGCGACTGAGTTGCTAGAAATTATGGGCTTCCTCATCATAACCAATATATATCTGGATCTCCTTGAAAACTTTTTCCTATCGTTTAAACTCCTTTTTTCATCTTATATACCTGGTTCATTAAGTATTTATTTTACTACTTTTAGTGTCATTTATTATTGCTCGAAGGAAAAGCCTCGAACGAATATTCGCAAACATAATGGCTGGTATTATGCAATGCAGGCTATTGCATTACTTTTCTTGTGCGAAAATGAGAACAAAGCATTGCATAGTTATTTACGACAAAGCATTTTAAAAGATAAATAGTGATAATCTGAAACTCTTTGAGTTGGTTAAAGAATGCCATTGAATTGAAAATCTTGCTAGCATACACACATTTCACAATTAAATTTTTCTTGCGCACATGAAAGAATGAGCAGTGATGAATGCTAGTTAAAATATTACGATGATGACGCACATTTACGATTTAATTGTGGATGGCTGAACCAAGAAAAACATGATAGTTAGTTGTTGTTCATGGGAAGCCAGTAAATGATTTTCTGTGTGTTTATCCGACAAACATCCTGCGTCAGAGGTCGTATACGGTTGTAATCGCATGTAATTACTTACTTGTAATATAATGGATCTAAAGATTGTTGCAGCAAACCTCGGGAAACCGAAGATTCCACAAAAATCTACATTAATTTTAGGCTGTAACTATGGCATGCCAATGTCATTTAACAATTCCCTATTTTAATACAGGAAGCTATCTGCTGGTATGTAGTAGTATTTGGAGTACCTATTCAGCAATTCAATCTAGAAATTAGAAAACATTAAGGGGCAAGTTGAACAATTTATACTTGAATACAACATTTTGCAAGACATTACTTTCATTCAACTGGTTTCATAATCCCAGTGTTTTTTTTTCACGGCGGAATTTAATGGGCTAATTTTAACAGCATTGCTGTATATTACGATAATTGGGTTCGCGGTACGGCCAGTACATATGTTCTACCTTTACAGTGTTACTGTTGCGAATCAATGAATTCTATGAATGAATTAAAAGAGTTCTCAGGTTTGCAAAAAAACTGTTGGTGAATTGTTAAAATTTACTCATGTAATCGTTCGTTTCAATCATAAACATTTCATCTGGAATGTATACATTCACAATTCACATGCCTTTTAAAGTATCATCAATTTTAAGTGCAAATAAGGCTATAACAATGTTGTGGTATAGTATAGATTGCTATTATCATACTGACCAATTTATATTATTAATGATTATGATTTCCAGTGAGACTATGGCTTTAGTTTAGGATCAGACATCCAAATTCAAGATGAAAAAATTTGTGTCAATTTCTAATAAGCAGCACATATTGCACAAAGTATGTCAAAGCTATAATAGTGAAGGATCATAAGGTTTAATAATATCAACCTTAAGGTTTGAAAGCTTTATATCAATTGCAATATTAGCGTGCACAACATTTTCAGCTAGCCTCTATTAAATTTAATTAACGCTAGTCTTTAGGCAGCAAATGGTGGAAGCAGAACCGACGATTAACTCGAGTATGAAACTTACAAAGTTGCTGCAAACAAATGTGTATGATCCAACTCCATATTATAGAATTGAACGTATCTAGTAAAATATTAATTAATGGGTTTAGCATGCTGTGTTGAGACGTCTTATACAAAACATTAGGCAATATATTTTCTACTTNATCCAACTACATATTATAGAATTGAACGTATCTAGTAAAATATTAATTAATGGGTTTAGCATGCTGTGTTGAGACGTCTTATACAAAACATTAGGCAATATATTTTCTACTTATTCGAATACGGCTGAATATTTTTTGTTTGTTCTGAATAAATGGAATTATTGCAATCCGGAATTTTAGTTTGTTTTTACAAAGTAATACAGTGCAATGTAATGAAATACTACGCACCAACTATTTTTGTTTTTATAATAATTGCTATTTTGAAAAACTAATCAAATTTGCCGATAAACGAGTTCATAAAGTAACCAATCATAAGCAAAATTAACACAACAAGTTTGTGGTTACCAAATTTTGCACCATTTAAACAATTAATCGTAAAAGGTGGAGTAAGAGATTTGTGATGTAAAAATGCCCGATTATTTAAAAACTGTGCATACCAATTTTTTGAAAAGTTGTTAGCAGTAAGTTTATCCTTGATATTTAAATGAAACTTACGATAAAAGAACCCATTTGTAGCGATCACTCGACTTGACCACAAGGATTTATTTCAACTGTCTTAATGGGTATCTCTTTACAATTTGTAGTCAAAGTTCACACAGTTCTTATGATATTTCCAAAGATAGCGTAGTGCTCTGTAGGTTAAATTCGGTTCCATAACAAAATTGAAATAAGATCATCTGCCAAATTCGATATTAAAGCCAGTAATTCGCTAGATTAGGTATTTAATTAATGATGGAAAAAATTAACCGTTTCTATATTAGCGTAAAATTATAATTTTGTTATTATAAAGTTATTTTGATTTTAACCAATCGCAGATATTGAAAATTAAGTTTGTGCTGTTATTTAATAAAGTTTATTTATATTGAAAATAATATGTCAAAAAACATGCCCATTTCATTACAAAAAATACCTTTTGTTTTCTTACAATTCATACAAGACTCTCTGTTGTGGCATTACAAACTAAACTACTGAATTCTGACAATTGTTGCGCCAATTTTTTGTCCCAAGTGTATCATAGTTAAAATCGTTACGTAGTATTTCAAAATCGTATAATCTATTATGCATCGTACCCATGTTCTTGAAGATTTTGAGAACACTTTCGGAATGATGTTCTTCATCATCACTTAATAAAGCAAAATGTTAAGCTGGCCCTGTAAACGAGGCCACACAACCGAGAAAAAACAGCTCAAACTCGCTATTGCTTTATTACACAATATACGTATGTGTGTATTTTGCATATGTATAGTTTGTTAATTTAAAAAAATAGTGATGTTAGATATTGTATGTTTTGTGATTCTATTCTTTCTTCTATTGGTTTTCCAAAGAAACTTTCTTCAATGTAAATAGTATTTTGAAGTTGTTTCAGATCAAAATAGTTTGTTGTAGGCATTATTGCAAATTTCAGTAACTGACAAAGCCATGATGACCTTGACTTATTATTATAATGCAAGGTTGCAACCATATTTATATTCTGCACCCGACATAATATGCACGTTTGAATGTTTAATAGCTATTAACATGTTTAATGCTTAGTTTATTAAATACCTAGCTGTCATATGAATTTATTTTTCAATTTTAAATATCTTTGCTTTTTATGAACTTAATTTGAATTACAAATTGAATTTTAAGGATATCTGCAGCGACAGGGGTCTACAGTTTGCTATGAACGGGTTTATGAATTGTGAGGTAATGAAAGCATGCAAAATCTATTCAGGCATTTAATGCTGTTGAACAGGTTTTCAACAATGCATGTCCTCGTATGGTCTCATCTTATCTGACTTTGTGCGTTGTTTTAATGCGGAAAAACGGAGTTTATTACTCAGAGAAGCGTGATATAAGTTATACATGACCTGACTCTATCAAAAATCTTAAATTAATGGCAAATTTACAAATTCGCTGGTACTGATGGCTGGAATGAAAAAAATCTGAATTTCAGTGAAACTTTTATTTTTTAAAATTACATTTTATCCTGGGCTTTATGAAACTGTCTGTTTGTTTACCAATTGATTTGTTTGAAAAATTCCAATGGGCTAATATGGAAAAGATGGACGTTGTATGATCAAAGTCACCCAATTAAAGGACGTTGATGATTTATTTCATGAAACTACATGCATGATGTAAAGATTTAAAAGAACAAGTGACAACTTAACTTTTAAGTTAACATTGGCACGAAATTCACAGTAGTGGCTTTTCATAATTAAATAGTTTCTACTTTTCGAAAGTAGCTGAAGCCAAAGAACATGATGACTAACCTGATGAGGTATTTTAGCCACCCAGAACTACATGGGCATTAAAACTGTGAAGAACAGAACTGCTTGTGTTAAAATGCATCAACTGAACTACACGTATTAATATGTAAAAATGAGAATTACGTGATCTAGTAAAATCTGCATGTATATTGAAAATGATACAAATGTTTTAAGCTCTATCCCAATTGAATGAAAGAATATATTGCATATTAATAATAATGAATTATACAAGACCTTATTACCTTATGATCTAAAGGCCACAAGATCTCAAAAATTACTTGAATACGCATGCATTTAATTCTCTTCATTTAAAGTTTTCCTTATTTTCGATGCCCGCATAGTTATGGGTGGCTAAAATCCCTCATCACTAACCTTAGCCAACTACATCATAGTTAGATACGCATTAAACTGCATATTTCAGAGATAAAATGTAAACTTTTGCATTTACAAATTGAAAGAAAACTTTTTCTTGATGCATGGGCCGGATAATTTTACATGCAATTAAGCGAGAAAAGTTTCCATTGGAAATTCACAATCACTCAGTAATTACTGGACTTTTTTTTGGCTAATAATGACTTAATTTTATACTCGTTTGTTGCTCAATAAAGATTTTGGTCATTGGAGATTCTTTTTTTGGTGAACAAGAATTTTTTTAAATCTTTTAAATATTTTCACATTTTAAGTCATCATAACTTTTATCGCCAAAAATCGTACTTAAAGTAATTATCTTTAAAGCATAGAGGGACCGTTTTCAAATGAGTACCTGTAAAGACTCCTCCTTAAGTCATTAGGACATACCTTTCTAATTTAGACAAATAATGCTAAATTGAATATACATGAAGTTTTCATGGTAATCAAATGCTTTTCTTTGGGCTTAAGGATTAATGTAAATAAAGTGTGGTGTACGTCCATACAAGTATTGTATTATGAGTGGAATTCAAACGATTTCACAACAACAAAAGAATTTTTCTAATGGTCCATGACACAACATCAACATTATTTATCTTCTCGGATAAAATGATTGATGTGTAAGCAACTGAAAGGGTCCTTCCCTCAGCTTCCTTTTTAGACAAAATGACTGTGACTGTGGTGACTTGAAATGGTGATAAGAGGGTAATGGGACATATTTTTTTGAATGCTCTCTGTCTCCTTTTTGCTTTACCATTAATGCTTTATGTATAATATATAAGTATATATATGTATGTCATCATTGTACATTTAGACAGGGCTAACAGCAGCCAGGGCAGATGAAACGATAAGACCCTCGCCTGCGCTCTTCCCGTCCCACCAGTTGTCTTTCCACTGTGCTCTGCTTGTTAGACATAGATGAATGTTTGTGAAATGATGATAACAACGATAAGTCTGGAAGAATATTTTGTGCTTTGACAATAAATATTATGAAAAAAATGAACACTTGGTCTTTACTCCGATGCCATAATGACCAAAGGTTCAAGCTATATACGATGATGATGATGATATAGTGGAAGTGTGTACTGCTCGACTCCTCCTGGGAGATCTTTACCGTGCTGTATTGTGTCTCCTTTTATCAAAATTCCATATAATATTTGTATTAGATCCAGCCACGAGAGGGTAAGCACGGCAAACTCAACAAATCTGTCCGTCCCTTTACCTTTCTTTAAAAAAACAAAAATGAAAAAAATATGAAATCATTATTTCAACGTAAATATTATGAGTAATTCATAGATGTGAGTCAGAGAAGAATAGAATATGAATTTTTAGGGATAGCAGTAAAAACTTTACTCTCGTTAAATTTCTTCTTGCTTAGTTCTGCTTACGTCTCAATACAGTGCATCACGCACGTGATCTGGAGATTTTATAAAATTTTAATTGGTAGAAAAGCATTTTACCGCTCACTTTATACTTGAAATTTAGTCTACTTGGCAGTTTCAACTATTAATTCTTCATAGTATGTATATAAAACTAATAAACATACTGAACGGGACAAATCATATTGACTAAGAAACCATTTACAGATTTTTTTTTATACATGTCACAATCAATTTTTAGGTTTCTGACTGGTTATACATCCTTACAATAAAATATACGGTACGCATATGGGGTGATGTACTACTGTGTGTTTGTATATGTGTGTACAGTGTTTACGTAGAGATTTCAAGGGTCCATTCTTGAACACAAAGTAAAAATCCTGAAAAGGACTGCCTCTATAGTAATATGTACATGCTACAGAGTTTATAGTTTATTGATGGGTTTGGTGTGCGAGGGTTAATAAGAGACGTGTCGTGGAGGCACACTCACTGCTGCACTGGCAAGCACACACAGATAATAATAGTAGGAGACATTTACCTTTGTTAAGCAGTCAGAATGGATTAGAAGCAGTCATGGTAAATAAACCCAGCCACACTTTTCTTTTGCTACCAGTTGGTCTTCAGACTCGCGTCAAACAGCATCTCTGTCGTTTGAGGCAGTCGAATCGTTACAGCGATCGAAAAACCATGTGAGTGCGCTCAGTCAGTCACACAGGAGAAAAAGATAAGTGCATGCTACGCGTATGCCCAAGTTCAATATTATTCTTGCCGGATTAATACATAATCCTAAAAGATTTGTCTGGCTTCTGTTTTTTTCCTGTGTAGTTTATCTTTCATTTAGAATTTGCTCAGTGATAACGAGTTTGTTCGATAACGATGAGGATGTGTGCGCATAAAGTTATTAGAAACGTTGAGCCTCATGGACGATTCATATAAAGTGCGTAGTGGCAGTTAAAAAATGTACAATTTATAGTGAGTGTAAGTTGAGTACGATTTTGTAAGAGTGAAATATTTAAACGAGCAATTTCTATGTATTTTTGAAAGAAATGTTGCAGAAGATGAACTAACAATTGGAAATTGCATGTGTTTGTGAAATGTAACTTTTACCAAACGTAATGTTGTGCTTAACAAGATTAAGCTACTGTTTAGTTTAATGACAATAACTTGGATTTTATTCGTTAAAAAAGGTTAGTATTATAAATATAAAATGAATTTGCTTTTCCATGTGTATTCTTTTTTTAATTTTTAGCTTTACAAATTTTTTTACGCGTCCAGATAATAAATAGACTAGCATTATGATATAGTGTACATTTATCCAATATGACAATTGGAAGCAAATTTGATTTGTTTTTTGCGCCCTGAAAATGCCATGTTTGTCTAAAAACCGTTGATAATTTTAAAGAGTGACATAAAGCTTCAGAATAAAATATTTGTTTCCAAATCATCATGGGTATAATTTTCATGTAAAGCAAAATCAAGTAATAATAAGAATAGGCAATTTTAGACGTAATCATAATAATATACTTTCAGTGTTAGCGCCAACGGAGAGGCTACTGAATATATTTTTTAAATGTACACACTACAGTCTGCTTGTGCGAGGGAAATTCTGCAGACAAGTACTTCATAGATACACAAAACAAATACATTATGGTAACTTTATCTTTCCATAATTCCTGTGTATACCTTCTGTCCAAAGATTTTGACAGGAGGAGGTCCTACCAGACAGGAAAAAGTCTTTTTAATGCAATTAATTGGTCTATAAATTGTTGCTTGTTTGAAGGGCCCGTGTCGTTTTCATTATGCGGATAGATTTACGGCCAGCTCAAATGAAAGCAAATGGGCATCTCTGCGGCTTTCCTTCGAGGGCATCACAAAACTACCAACACCGTTTTGATTTTTTTTACATTCAAAAAAGTTATATATATCTACCCAATAAATTCCACACACAAATACAAATGATGCTCATCATACCCATTTTCTGTTTGTACGCAAATCTATGCAATACAGTATAACAATAATTTCTTATTGAATTCTTATTCTCACTACGACACATGAACACCATACCTACCTCGACATATTCTATACCCTCTGGATAAGTAGTAGGTACACACTTCTCTGTAAAAAATAACAGCGGTTTACCACAGCAGTAGGCTAAGATATGGAAAAAAAGAGCTGATATTTTGTCGTCGTCTTCCACACCAAAGTTTATTTTAAGTTTGAAGATTTTTTTTCTATGAAGATCTTGATCTTGATCCTGGCAAACGCTAGGGTTTCTTCAGTTGATCTTGTTGGGCTTAACTTGCTCAGAGAGGGAAAAGGGAGGAACAGGAAAAAACATGAGACTCAGCATCTCAGCTCACAGTAGGAAGGATTCCCGTAGTTGACGAACCGTACACCCTTACTAGGAGGGAAATACTGAAATAATATACCCTGTTGCATAATGAACTTGAGGATAGTTGAGTCTTGAGAAACTTTTTAGATTTACAAATTACAAAAGAAATCATGGTCGTGTATTATTTACTCTGCCTATTATGTATTTATATTAATACTAGTTTATAATCCAAAGAAGATTTTAATGATATGATTAGTTGTATGATTTTCAATATTTTGAAATGCCATTAATTGATTATCATCTAGAGGTTGTGCACTGACTTAGTTTACTACAGAATGCGCAATTTCATCTGCATTTTCAAATTATCTTGGATAAAGTCGTCCCTAAAATAAATACCTATAGATGATTCGCGATCTGGTCGAAGCATGGGAGCTGATGGCAAAGGGCAATACCATGATTATGTAGACCATTTTATTGTAGTATCTTTCAAGTTTAGCGAGGGCTATGAAAGAAAGTAAATACATTAAAAACACCACGAAAGGATGTTTTTATGTTGTGCTTGTACTGCATCAAGCCAGGGTACTTCATTGTAGAAAAAATGTTTAGTTCAGTCAGTCATAAGGAAATATTATTATATGCGTTTGCCATGAGTTGGTACTAGAACAATGCAAAGGAAAAATTATAAAATCGGTGGAAACGCTGATAAATAGTAAATTTTTTTAGATATGAAATTAAACCCTGTTCATATAGGTCGTGTGTCTCTGTGCTCTGACCTAATGTGTTCTTTTGAAAAGTTATGCACAGAAAAAGAAGAAAAAAAGAGTATCGTATACAAAAAATAGAGGATCTGTACTCGCAGGCACACCAGTTTTGTTGTACCACCATCTTTCGCAACTGGGGGTCCATTTTTATTGTTAAAAACGGGAAACAGTAATGTGTGCACGATGTGATTGCATTCTCTCTGTTCGTAAATACTCAAGGGAAGATAAGACATTACTACTACATATAGAGTCTTTAATGGCAGTCTCCTCCAGAACAATGTTCTATGAAATGTTTTCTTTGAATTTGTTTTGAAAGATACACATGCTTTAAAGGAAAACAGTATGAAACCATTTGAAATAAATGTACACTGCATAGCATGCATTTATGACTAGGTACTTTCAATATAAATTGACAATGTCAACAGCAATAAACGCGTAATGCATTTGAAAAATTAATTTTTTTGAAGCGTTCTCGAGCACGCTTGTTTGTATACCTTGAAGAACGACTATATATTTTTTGCACTATTACCTAATCAAATACCAATAAGATGAACAGACACACCGTAAAAATCATAAAGTACACCATATCAATCCCTGGGTTTTGTTATTATAGTAAAAGCAGCTCACTCTTGTTCTACGTCTTCATGGTCGTCATGTTTATAAACAATAAAATTGTTCCTCGCATGGAGAGAGAGCCGCTTGCGAGCTGAACAAATTGGATAATTCTATGTTTGACTAATTCTCTTGAGTCATTCTAGTATGTTACAAACAGAGAGAGATCTTGAGCAATAAAAAAAGCAGATTCGAGCGAACAAAATGAATTTCATTATCGTCTTCGTGGGTTGCAACAAGTCGTTTTGCCACTTGTAGTATGTGCATTATATTTACATTTTACCTGTTCAACCAACAAACACACGGCCAGTGTGAGATTTTGTTGAAAAATGTAAGCACGCGGAGAAGAATTCAAAACAAAAAAAATAATATGCAGTCACGGCCGCCGGCCGCTAACACTTGTAGAAAAGACACTAACGTTAAGTACTTGTAAATATACTGCCTCATCATTGCCATCAAATTGATTTTTATGCAAAACATATTTTTGTACTTGTTCATACTTATGCACACCTTTGGAAACATGATTGTTAAATAAATAAATAAATAAATAGAAGGATGCATAACGATTTTTACTTTTGTCTCTCCACAGGTAATAAATAAGACTGATTGAAAAATGGCATTGGAGGGAGCAGCAAATTCGTTTCTGATCATTCTCATCATTACTACCGCATGGAGTATTATGTGCGAAGGTGCTGGAAATATAAGAGGTAAGTATCATTTTAAAAAAATTTGCTCATCTTTTTGTATTGAATAAATGCAAGCGTATTTGCTTATTCGAAAGGGAAACCACAATGATGAAATACTTGTATTAAATACTAAAAAACTTGTGTAAAATACCATGCATAAGCTTTTCAAATGCCCTGTTAGAGTGTTGAGTTCCACATTTCCGCTAATCCACAGGGTTCTTCACAGTTAGCAGTGTGAAGTCAAGTAGAGAGTCAAAATTTAAATCAGATCATCCCAGTCCTATTCATCTTCTTTTTTACAATTACTGCCTATTCTTTTCTTAAAGCTTACTTCGTATAGTTTTTTGGCTGGTACTTCTTCAGTCAACCCAGGTGAGCCCCACCTTTTCGTGCGGAACGTTGCTACTCAACTTTTTTCTGATCTGTTTCTTTCACTGTGTAAAAAATTAAGCACATGCAACACACAATAGTTTACGCAAAGCAAATAAGGAAAAATACCTATACAAAATTAACAGGAGAAAAAAGTGACGTACAATAGGTGAGAAAGCTCTCTGACAGAGAAGAGAAGATGCTCTGCATGGAGTCAGCAGCATGTTAAAAAGGTCTTTTCCTCCATCATCGTCACTCCTTCAGAAAAACTCCTTCCCGATGATGACGATGACGCTGTAACTTTTACTTGTTCATGTGAACAGGGAAATAAAGGCTACGGAATTACCACAATTGATGATTGTGTTGGTGGTGGTTTCTGGTGGTGTTAGAAATGTCTGTAAATGATGCAGTGTCAGCAGAATGACAGGCAAAGAAGAATCTCATGGGGATGACCCAACGTCTTGTTGCCATAAATATAGCACAATAAACAAGCTTCTCTGGTTAATGGTAGTGGCAATTCCAGGCTTGCACTGCACCATGTTTCATCTCGATCTGATCAAATTTTAACTACGTACACATTATTATTATATCTATATATATACACTCTGTTTAGAGAATGATTTTACTATCATCATCATCGTCGTCGTTGTAGTCATTATAAGACCATAATGTTGAATTTAAAAGTTGGTTCTGTATAAAATAGGAATGTGTTATGCTTCAGTTGGTGCAATTGTGGCTTTTCTACACTGATGATGATGATGTTGGTGGTGGTAGTGCAGCAGGCAGCAGTTGCAACAGCAGCAGCAACCATCTCTTTAAACAAACGAAATAAAATATAAAAAAAAGTTAGAATAAATAGAATAAGCAGACGTAAACTTTTATCCATGTTAGAACAACATCCATCCACCAGCAAGAGATCCGATAAACTGATAAACTGATAAACTGATCTTTATTCAAGTGTCTTTCCTTGCATCACAGTTTCCTATGTTTTTCAACAAGTGACACCATAATAATATAATTTGTTCTAAACTATTTCAACAATAAGTTATCTTATTTTAAAAGTATACAAAATCAGAAAGTCTGCTATTACATAAAAATTCTGTTAAATAATCTTTGGATAAATTTGAGGCAATAATAAAATTCCGAGGCAAACTATTCCATAACTTTAATGATCTGTAAGTAAAAGAGTTCTTAAATATTTCTGACTTAAAGGAAGGTATAATTTTTGTCGGTAGCTTTACATTTAGTTTGTCAAACTCTTTTTTTTCACAACATTGTTTAAAATAATCAGATAAAATAACAGTAAGCGTTACATAGTCACGTCTTTCAGTAACAGTTAAAAATTCAAATTTTTCCAAAATATCATTATACATACATACACTAATATTTCTTTGAGGTTTCTTTTTTCTCTTAAATTTTGGGTACATACATTTTAAAAGAAAACGGTTTATTTTTGACTGCAATTTATTTAACATTTCGTTTGTCTGCACAGCCCAGATGTCAATAGCATATTCTACGACTGAGTTTACATACGCACTAACCATTATTTTTAAAACATTGAAAGTCAAAAATCTTTTTATTCCATTCAGATATTTAATCCGTTGTGCAACTTTACTACATACTGTATTATATTGTTTACCAAATCGCATTGTTGGTTCAAACCATATTCCTAAGTACTTAAAACTAAAAACACGTTTTATTGAATTACCATTTATAATTATATCAGTACATATTTTATTCTTAAAGGTACTGTCTTTATCTTTGTGAAATAACATAAATA
>JAHZMT010002135.1:0-10824 GCA_027743785.1 Sinhomidia bicolor | reverse complement strand
TTTTATTTACACACTAAATAATTATTTATTTAATTAATTTACTCTGTGCATTTTTGAGAATCAACAAAGTGTGTAAATTTAAGATAAAACCTGTATTTTGTTGAGTACGCATATTTTTACACAACTTTCCTTAAAGATGGGCAACTTGAGAAAGTTCAAAATTATTATGTATTCCAGCATGCAGAATTAAAATTTTTGTACTCTTCAGTATTTAAATTGCCATTTCTTATAAGACCTTGTTCAATATTTTTGAAAGTAGTTGTAGAGAACTCAGTCATTCGTGTTTTTCACAAGGGGTCCTTTTTATTGCCCAACACTAAAACGTCTTGTTGTTACACAAGACTCAAGACACACTCCTCCCTCAGCCAACACTCTACATTTCAACTTTATATAATATATTTTCACAAAAATGTATGTAAAATTCCATCAAATAAAATATTCAGCCTTCTCGTAATAAAAAATCTCGTAGAGACTTCATCTGTAAGTTAAGAATACATAAACCATATATCATCATCATCATGAAATGAATGAAAATATTTTCCAGTGAAAAGGCGATGATTTTTTCAATAAAGAAAGCAAGTCAACTGCATATATTATTATTATTATTAACAATAAACTATTCATATATTCAAGGTCGAGTAGATCGACCACCTTTTACTACTGCGCTGCACTATTATGAATACATTTTCTTCCTAGGCTGTTGTGTGTGTTCGCATGAAAAAGTCAATAAGTTCTCACTCTCCAAATCAGTCAGTTAGTAAGTAAAGGCAGCTTACTTCTCTCCGTCGTCTCTTTTTTTTACTTTTCCCTTGATTTCTCACAAGCAAAATATTATACTTAATCAATATGAGCAAAAAAGAAAAAGATCGACACGGTTGCTCACTCGCTCACTCACTACTTTCTTCTGATTGCTGCAATTGTACTCTCTCATGTGAACTGACAAGTTTCTCTCACAGCAGAAAGGCAGAGTAGCACAGGTGTGTGGTTTACAGGGTGGTCTACTTTGTACTTCACACTGTGTGTGTGTGTGAGAAGGAGCGAATAAAATGTATGAAGAAGAAGAGGAGAATATAAGGTAGGTGAAGCTCCATGTGAGGAATTGGAATCCATGTTTTATTCAAACTATACATAATATACTTTAATAATATGAATTTGTGCATATTTAGCACTTGACTTGGCACTACGCTTATTTTACGGCTGGCTGGACTTCGCTTGGTTGGAAATAAGCCTCTTTTTCTTCCTCTTTCATTCCATTCTCGGCGATGATTGTGGAGTGAAAAAAGCAGGGATGAGATGATGTAGTAGTAGTAATAGTAATGCATATACTTTACACACATACAAACAAAGAAGGTTAAAAAAATTCAGCGTCAAGTCATATATCCATATTATCCAACTCACCTACTTCCCATTTTTTCCTGGATTCTCTAAGACGAAATTTATGGTTAATATAAATAGTCCAATTGAAACATTATCTTGAGAGCTCAGTGTGGTGTGGCTGGAGTGTTGATCTTGACGTTGCTCAGCGTGTCTTCATATACCTACGTAGCTAGCTAAAGTTGACGATGACGGTGGTGGGGCTGCTGCTGAGGATATGGGGAAGATACTTATTATTAAAAGGGCAAAGGGGCATAAGTCATGAGATAAAGAATGAATTTTCCAGTCGTTTGCCGTGTGTCAGCCAAGCCACCTACCACAAAAAAAGAACTTAAAAAGAAGAATGTAATGTGATGATATAAAACTTAATAATATGCTTCATTTTTCCTTGATCCGATGAGCAGAGAATAAAAAAAGTAGAAGAAGGCAATATGTGTATCACATTCATTTCTGCTGTGCACGTTTTCCTGTTTGTATAGTTTGGTATTTGGTATAACACGAAAATAAAATGATGATTTTTCAGTATTAACACAGCATTATACATACATACATATTACTCTCGTGTAAAATTCAATCTGGACAAAATGTTAACATGATTCCACAATTTTAAAAATCATCCAACTTTTAACTTACTCATAACGTAAGACATTGCATCGCATTATGTATATATATTCCGCTATTTTCCAGTAATTCAGTACATATGAGTTTTCTAAAAGAAAATTCTTCCTGATGACTACTAAATGCTCAAATCAAATCATTCTTCCACAGTGTAGCTTAATATATTGTATACATTACTCATTACAATTACATAAGATAAAAAATTTCAATTTAGAGAGAAACTGACAAATTATTTCAGGTTCAGTACTTCCCAGGAACCAATTTCCTAATTAAAGTTGTGCATGATATTTTATCTATGCACGTATAGGTAGAACTATAATATATCCTTTCGCAAGACTTCAGCACAGTGTTGAAATTTTAAAAGTTATCCTTACTGTTATAATGCCTAATCTTCCCACAGTCACATTATATGAAAATACCTGGGATATGCCTTTGTCTTCTTTTTTTATTATTGCAAAAATTTTTCACTGTTGAAAGAGATAAGGCTCAGCAAGCAGACGTTGCTATTGTTCAATATTTATATTTTAGAATATAATATAATGTTGTAGATATTATTGCATATCCAAGTGTATAGTAATAATAATATACCTATGTACATCCTCTTACTTAGCGTTCAATCTTATCAGACATTCATGGTGTGATGTAAATAGAGAAGGACGTCATGTCATCGACACCCCGAATTTGGTTACGTGGTAGACAGTAAATAATTTCCTTAATTTGAGTGGGACTCTGTGGCTACTTGTTATTGTCGGATCGGATCACGTAGACCATATTCACAGGTAATTTCATTTTTATGCATCCATCCAGCAAGTGCACATTATCATGTACACATGTTTACCTATACAACATTTTTAATATCGTTATATATAAGTACAAACAAACTTATTCACTATACGTTAGAAAGAAATAATACAAGCGAGTAACAATGGTAGGAATAGTCGTGTTTATTAACATTCTCTAAAAACTGATCCTTTATCGCACTACAAGTTCCTTTACCATCATTTCTCTCTGCTGCTGTAAGAACAAACGTAAACATATTATAAAAATCTATTTTGTTGAATAGCATGTTTCAGTTGTAAAAAAAATTGAAGATTGTGAGCATCATGGTTTTGCTACTGGTACTGGTGGTGTGTGGACCGCAGCTGAGAAGTGTAAAGGACCGACAGATTGGATAAATTACCATCACTTGGTTGTCTTCTCATGATCGTCAAGATAGTGATAATGATCATCATGATCACCTATAAAGCTACCTTACACGCAACAGAAGGACATCAGCAGTTGTAGTAGTAGCAGTAGAACTATACTGCTTGCTTGCTTACCAAAAAAAATTTTTGTCAGTGTGAGAATCACAATCAAAATGCAAAAGTAATAGCATAACAACTTAAATCTTATGTATATTTTTTTGTATACGCTTAACGGGCAAACGATTTGGAATGAATTTCTTAAGAAAAATTATTATTATTTTCATGCTTGCCGGTTGGGTTGTTGTTGTTGTGATGATATATTGTGATTTCATATTATACTGTATACGAGATACAAATCAAAAAAAGAAGGAGTAACGTGACAAATATTGATATTCTAAGCAGATAAAAACATAAATTGGATTTATATGAGTTTTGTGGAGGTGATGCAATGTACTTGAATTTTTTTACGTGCTCTTGCTGTGAGAGATGATCATGATGATGATGATGATTGCGTCTGCATATAAACAAAATATTGCCAAGAAATAATAATATATAATGGCTGTACATTGCAGCTCAAATTATGTTTCTTTTAAAAATTCTTATTTGAATTTTTATTCCATGAGAATTATTCATATTCATAATCGCCACATTTGAAGAAATCGCATGGGTATTATTGAGAAACGGCAGAAATTTTTTTGAGCTTAATTTTGTGTAAGGTGTGAGATGCTAAAGTACTTTTATTTTGATGATGCTTTTTTATGTTGGTGAGGCGAAGGTGAAATAAATGATAGATGCAACAGCTACAGATACAATGTTGTATGCATATGTATCCTATATATGACTATACATCACATTTTTTCTATTAGTATCAAGCCATACCTAACAAAAATGTCATTTTTAGTCTGTAATGTAGCGGATCATATATTAAAATATTATAGCTTTTCTGACGAAAACCGGCTGCATTTATATATTTTTTTTTACTTCACGACATGGTTCTCTCTCTCTTTTTTTAAAATTACTTTTGAGGGAATCCCATTGGCAGACAGGTGGTGGGAAGAGTTAAAGTAGAATCGCACTGCAATTCTCACAAAATGGAACAAGTTGGTTGGCTTTCCCTTGCAAGCAATCATACTCGGTATCTTCATCATGGTGAATTAAACCAGAAATATTAGCGTCATCATTATCATCCTGGCAAAAGTAGCAGCAGCAAAGAGCACCGGCACCTTCTATCTCGACAAGGTATAAATATATACATATACACACACAGATAGAATATGTGTTGAAAAAATAAAGTGCATTTCTGTAAAAAAATAAAGGAAAGAATACTGATAGTAAAATGGAAGAAGTCGAGAAGTACAAGTGTGAAAAGACTGTAATTACACAAGTTTGCTTATACTACTAGCAGCGTAGCAGCAGCTTTTTGGACTGCTGCTGACAACAGCGTCAACTAGTCAAGTCATAATATATTATTTGGCTGGACTGGACTACTACTACTACTTACTACTACTACACGTTTTGCTGGATTCATGCCTTGATTTTTTTGCTGTTTATTATATAACTAGTTTTTGAAGTTGTATCCAAAATGATGAATACAATACAATGCTTTGATGCAAAATACAATGGTGCGTGCGCCGGCAAGCAAGTTTCTTCTTGTGGTAGAACAAACATTACATACCGTCTAACAGCTCAAGTCTGTCTCTAACCACCACTATACTACTACTACCAGTGCACTGACAAGTTTCTCACAAAAAATATAGTTGCGGTCTTGTGGCTTTTTTCTTTTCTTTTTAGCTTTTCTTTACACACACACACATCATGAATGAAAAGAATAGATGGTGTCACTTGTCATTTTCGCATGGTTGAACCTAAACTTTTGAGAGAAAACAGTATTTTTTTGGAGAGACCAAAGAACTTTTGGCTCATTTGAAGCGTAAATAGTCGGTTACTAGAATAAAATGCGCTGACATTGCTGTGGTATTCATCACATTATCACACAACATTACGGATCCAAAACAACACGTATTCTTTTGTGCTCTACCCATTAGTATGTGCTTTCCTTATTATTATTATGCCATGGACGATATCGGAAATGAATCATTTTGCAGTAGTGTTTTTCTAAAAGAGAAATTTGTAAAAGGAGATGTAGCTAAATATTAAGCAGTAAAAATTAAACTAAACTTCAAACAAAATAAAACCATAAATCATATTGATATGCTGTGAGTAATAACAACAAGTCCTTGTACTTATTCTAGAGCTACTTATGTAATTTTACGGTACTCCCTTTGCAATTCTCTTCATCGCATCGTGTGTCGAACGAATGATGCAGTAATAATAATAATAATCATAATGGCGTAGTAAACTCTTTCCGATAAGTATCTGTTAATAAACACTTGGTTAATCTTTCATAATTGCATCATTAGCATTTTCTTCTTGACTATACAACTCTCTTGTATTTAAAAAAATGAGATCAATATCAGCAGTCAAATATTTCATTGTACGTATTTTATGTATTATAACCGTGAGACAGCCAATTTATTGCCAGACATTCATTTGTATCAGAAGAAGAAGAAGGTTGTAAAAACGGGCATACTGAAAATCGACTGATGATGGGATGTGAAAGTGCTTCTTTTTTTTCCTGCCTTCTCAGCAAAGTGCTGCTACATGCTTGGTTTCGTTTATAAAAAGATTTGTTATCGGTAACGTATTATCAGCAACAGCAGCATGATTAGGTAGACATTGATTTTTTTGGAAGTACAACATACCATATAAATAACTGCACAGTATATAGGTACACTTACATGATAATAATAAGTCATGGTACCTGTACGTGTATGTACTGGTTGAAATTTTTGTGTTCATTTTTATTAGTTTTATTTTATTCATGAATGATAATCGTTAATAATGGTATCATAGTGGATGGTAAATTGGAAAGCCAAGCAGACAAATGATGCAGAAGCAGAGCAGATTTTAAAAAATTACGCACGGCAACTTTGCTTACACGACTACTTACACTTGCTGTGAAATGGTTTATACTCAGCTTGTTTGATTAGCCGTGTGTGTGTATACCTATAAATGTGTACCTATGTGAATATCGTAATCTCTCGGTCACACAACTTGACTATTGTAAACAACCTGAATAGCATATTATAATATTATCTTTACTGACCGAACAAATCAGCAATCAAGCAACAAGATTTTTATCCAGTTACATTACAAAAACAAGTATCTTGATAAAGCTCACCGCGCTTTTATACACACAAAAAAAGCAATCTCTGCCGCGCGGTTGTTGAGGTAAAAGCCAAAGTACATAATATGCACACACACACACAGTACACAATAATAATAATTGTGACTAGGCTATTTTGTGGCTTTTTCATCCTCTGTGAAAATGTTTATACGTGAATATATGATTAACTAGCCAAGATAAGATATGAAGTCAAGATTAAGTATCTAGTTGACTTACGAGGTGATCAACTCATTCGTGCGAACCACGTATGTATGCACATATATGAGAGGAAAGCAAAAGGTATTTTCTCCAGCATGAATACCTTTTGACAATGTGCAGCTAACAAATGCGCAATAACAACAAACGTTTTAAAAGTCATTCAGTAAATTTAGTTTTGAAAAAACGTATGGCTTAAAAACATGCTTTTGCTTCTGTTGTGTTGTGCTGTAAGTGTGTACAACAGTCACTTTGTTCTCATTAAAACAGTTAATGCCAACCCTTTGAAATCATTCAAGACACGAAACAACAACTTACCCCTGTTGTACCAGTCATGAAGA
The DNA here is from genome assembly GCA_027743785.1 of Sinhomidia bicolor. NCBI lineage: Eukaryota > Metazoa > Arthropoda > Collembola > Entomobryomorpha > Entomobryidae > Sinhomidia > Sinhomidia bicolor. The sequence goes on along the minus strand of JAHZMT010002135.1, from coordinate 3,865 downwards.
GGTTTCCCGACAGAAGCACCTTTTTCTTACCGACCGATTCCAATGGGCGATTATATACTGCTTCTCTTCTAAAATGAAGTCTCCGAATGAGCACAACTTGTTTTGGGTTCTCAGATAAGTGATGGTTAAGTCGTGTAGTAAAAGTTGTGATTCTGACTTTGCTACCGATTTTTTTGTGGTAGAAAATGAACCCTAGTATGTTTTTCAGTATATCTGGTTAGGAGGTTGTTACATGATATTTTTCTACTTTTCTTTCATCTTCAAAAAGATCTTGGTTTCTTGATTTCTTCTTCAAACTTTTTTTTTGCTGAGGAACATAAAATGTCTTGCAGTAGTGGGGAGAATATAGTTACAGCAGAAAGGCATAACTTTTAAAATATAGTAGTGTATGTGTGCATGTACATACTTTCTTGCACATTAAAGTAATGGAAAGGTTTAGTCACGAAAAGCTAGTTAGCTACCTGTTTTAACTAATAACTCAATATTACATAAGGCTATATATTACTGTATGATAAGTTATATAATATTCTCACGAATAATGAAGGTAATACTGCTACTGAATCGAATAAATGCATCTTTTTGTACTTTGTACTTGTACCAAAATTCAAAATCATAGCTAGTTGTAGAAATCATGTGTAGAAAATAATCGAATAATGTATATTTTTCTTTCTTTTTGTTACTACCTTACTTACACAGCGCCTTAACAGGCAGCGTGAACCTCTTCCTTTCAATTAATTTTTTCCCCTCTATTTTCTTGTATCATTTTCAGTGTTGTAGACTGTGTAACAACACTGTGTAAGATGCATTGTCGTCTGAATCTTTTTTCAAATAAATAAATAAATAAATAAATAAATAAATAGTTATTATAATCAAGTAACACGTTAGTACCTATTTTGACAAATATTTAAGTTGAATGAAAAGTTTGAAAAAGTTATATTTTATCTTTGACACATTTTGTACCTTACGTTTGAACACGTTTTCTGACTTTTTCGGTTTGTACAGGCAGACTCAAGTCAAATTTTAAGAAAACAAACCACTGCTAATCAGAGGTTTTATTGACAATTTTGCACTATTCATCAGCAAGCAGTTCCTTTCTAACTCCTGCTTCTGCCTGATGGACCAGTGTATACTTTGCAGCTCAGAAAAAATACCTATTATTATTCGTTTCAATAAGTACACTTCTGTACTTGAACAATAATTGTCGGAATCCAACACAGAGAAAATGCCATTTCAAGTTGTACTGTATATTTAAAAGAGAAAAAAATACAAGGTACTCATCAAAAAACCGCAACTCTGTGTCTGTATCTGTTTTGTTAAAGACGCATGACGTATTAATAAGAAAAAAATGATGATGATGATGCACACTCACAGAGTTTTACATTGACACGAGACTTTTCTCCCTATTCAACAAGATAGAAGAAAAACACCAGTTGAATGCACACTTGCTTGATCACAACACAACAGGACACGCATTTTTTTTCTGTTTGACATGATCGAAAAAAAAGAACAGCTCTGCAAAAAAATAACTTGTGTCAGTGTCAATTTTTATATTGTATAGGTAGTGCTCCATCATCAATAGAAATAAACACACACGTGTAAAAATAATAATATGTGTGTATGTATGCATATAAGTAGTACATTATTTACTGCATAAATAAATACGCGTATGTCATGATCATCATTTTCACTTCAACAGCACCATCATCATCGGTAGCCGAGACAGGGAGCCCCTTTTTCTTTTTCAGTCATTATTCTTGTAAACTTTTTCCACTCACTCATCACTACCATCATCATCATCGATATTTTTTAAGTAGCAAGAAAGCAGACACCACCATCATCATTACATTACAGATCAGTTACAGTAATCATTCTTATGAAACTAAAATATGCATGCAAGTAGTAAAAATAGAGAGAAGAGATAAATAATAGTAATGGTGAGTAGTGAAAGAAGAATCCATTTGATTGAATGTGTGTGTGTGTATTTTCTTTTTCTTTACACTGGTCACACAATGAGTCATTATGAATCTTCAAGCAACTGCTGAGTTGCAATACAATGATTATGTGAATTCATGAAAAGAGCCGTCTTTTTTTATTCTTCCGTCACCGTCAGTCAGTTTGCATTTTAATCATGTTGATAATAATAATAGTAGTAATAGTAAAATGTTGATGATTGTATAAGCGAGCAGTACAAGTGAGTGTCTTGAGAAGTTGAAAAGAAACAAAGTTTCTACACACAGTTGCAGTTAATACTAATACAACTATCATTCTTCTTAGCAGCAGCAGCAAAACATATTTACGTCGGTATTAAGTAAATTGTCAGAAAAGTAACGCTTTTTATATCTGCTTGTGCTGTTGACATTTTTTGGCACAAGATATTTTACTATTGGGTATATACGGTATACATCATGATGCGATATTTTAAAAAACTTTTTTGCAAGGTAGACAGAATATAAAAATACCTTTCTGCTGAATTTCAATAGTTCCAAACTCCGAGCCGGATAAGTTTTTAATCTATACATGCTACATTTAATATGCATGCATTTTTAAACTAAGCGGCGTTTACCTTAATTAAGTAATTTGTACATATTTTCTGATACTCTTTTACACTAAAACAATAAATAAATATTAAATGAAGTTTAAACGATTTTGGAGGAAAATGTTTATTGAAATGTCAAGCTTTCGACAACTACTAAATAAATAAATATATATTACCTACTGGTTTTTAAAATGTGCATTAATTTGAAGTGTTAGAAATTACGGCTTTTTATCTGAAGATTTCTTGTATTTATGGACTGTTGCCTGTAATATTTGCACGTATGTAATTGCATGTACCTTTTTCATTTTTTGCTATACGACGATTGCACGACTCAGTTTTTAATTACCATAATGTTTAATATAGTCTAGACCAGTTACAACTACAACAACCGAAAGCGCAACCCAATACAAAAGTGGACAATATCGTATACTTCAATGCAATGTACTGTAAAGTACTGAGCAAATAAATACATAAAGTGATGCAAGTTAAATGCAAGTTGATAATGATAAGGTAAGTGTCTGTATGGATCTGAAGGACTTTACTTTGATTCTTTACTCTCCATTCCACTCACCTAGACGGGGTGGTTTTCAGTACGGAAAAGTTGTAAACGCCCAAACTGTGACATACTGTCGGTGACACCCCTTTAATCCACTTTGATGATTTTTTAAACATGCGTATGTAATATCAGTAAGTACATTCATACACACATATATGGAGCAGCGTGCCTGCATATTTTTTATTTTAACTTTTATATACTGATATACTTAAGCTGTGCATTTTAGGCGGATAAATACCAACGTGCTCGCATTTGACTACCTACTTGACATTTTGCGAGATAATGTAAGTTGCAGGAAAGTAGTTGGAATTTAAAAAAATGAAAATCAACATCTAGCGTATTTCTTTACACGATAATATATATAACCCAACTTATATGTTGAAACGAAAATAATTACCGTATCCTATAACAAGGTATTACAGGTATAAAGTGAAACTAGGCAAAATAAACTCTAAATACCATTTAAACCGAGCGGTATTTATAAAATGAAAGCTAGGCAGTTGTCATTTTAGTACCATTCTTCTTCGAACATATAACATTCCATTAGTCTATTGTGAACTTGCCTATTTACCAATAATAATATAATAATATGTAGTATGGTATATATAATGAAAATGAAAATCTTTACCGTTGAAAATAACATATTACGTAGTGTGTAAATATGTACATATGCCTATGTGCGTGCCTATTTAGGTACTGGACGTTTCACTACGTTTAAAAAGACAACCTGTCAACTTGTACTATTCATCCTTTGAATAGCATGAAGTCGCAAT
>JAHZMT010002134.1:0-20386 GCA_027743785.1 Sinhomidia bicolor | reverse complement strand
CTGCTGCTGCTGACACTGGTAATGATTACTCACTATACTACTACCACCACCACCACCAACCACCATTAGCCATAATAGTAATACTATAACTACATATATGACTTGTGAAGTATAATAATAATAATAGATATAGGTAATAAAGCCAAGTATAAATATCGACGATCAAAGACAAAAAAAGTTTCAAAGTTTTCAGCAAAATATTCTACTTTGCAACCACACAGGAACGGAACAAGGGAAGAACAAGAGAATGGATATATATATGTATAATATGTATGTAGGCACCGGCAACAAATGGCACAAATGATGATGATCAGTGCTCATGTTTGTTATAAAAGATTATGCCGCTGCTGCGCTGTGCTGGTAGTAGAAGTAGCGTGTATAAATAAATAGCCACGTATGTTTGTATGTACATACATGTATGTGTGTATAGAGCAGCATATGTATGTGCTTTAGAGAAAGTAAGGAGAAAGTTTGCAAGGGAAAGTTAGTGGAGCGTCGCGTCAATTTCGTTAACAAGTCACCACAGGAAAATGCCAATACTTTCTCCAGCTGTAATAAGTCTTCCAAGAACCATTACAAGTCTCCACAATGTACAAACGTATGTGCCAACGTTTTGTCCTCTCAGTTTGTATACGCTTTTCTTGTTAGGCGTCCATGTCTGGGGTATATTTTTCATGCTTGTACGTAGTAACGAAAGGACGTAGGTATACATGTTTTGCTGCTCTTTGTGATCTCCGTAGTTTGTATAGCGTCAGGAAGAGAAGGGCTAGCCATTCCTGAGAGTTAAGTTAAGCCTTTCACCTTTGTACAAAATAAAAAGTTTTTTTTCAAATGCTTTCAGCTTCTTGTTCTTCTTCTTCAACCACATTGCAAAACCACAAAAAAAGAAGAGGTAAAAAAACGAGAAAGGTACACAGTTAGCTGGAAAAAGACCAGAGAAAGTGATAGAGAAAGAGAGAGAGAGGAAGCCTGGAATCAAGGAGGATTAAAATATGTACATAGTGAAGAAAAAAAATTGCAGATAAAAAAGTGCGTTTTTATGCTTTCTTTGACAGGTATGGTGCNACAGTTAGCTGGAAAAAGACCAGAGAAAGTGATAGAGAAAGAGAGAGAGAGGAAGCCTGGAATCAAGGAGGATTAAAATATGTACATAGTGAAGAAAAAAAATTGCAGATAAAAAAGTGCGTTTTTATGCTTTCTTTGACAGGTATGGTGCTGGTTGTTGGTTAGATAAAAACAAAATAGCGTATATTCCCTGACGGCTGAAGGCCCTACCTAAAAAAAAATTTTTTTTGCAGTGACTAGACTAGTTTGGCTTGTCAGTGGAGAACAGTCAGGTCTCATGCTTGCAAAGACAAGCGGAGAAAATAAATGGGGGATGACAGACAAGAAGGTTGAAAAATACGTTTGTTAACTGTACAGCAGCAGTATACATACGTACGTACGTATTACTGTACTGACTGAAGGGGACAATGGACAGTACGTAAGGATGCAGTTGGACCATGAAAAGGTACAAAAAAATCCCTGCTGGCAATGTCATGAGTCGTGACCATCTTGATGGTGGTGGTCCTACATATATCGCAGCAGTAAGAAGTGTAACAATTTTTACAGTGTAGCGTACAAATGAAAGCGTATATAGTAAATAAACATGGCGAAAAAAACAAAGGGGTGGTTATATGCGACTTTCAAAAACATGGAAAGGAAGAACTAAAAAGAGTACTAAACAATCTAGTTCTAGTGAGCATTTGGACAATCGAAATAAAGGGAACTGGCAATAGGCCAAGTGTTCAAAAGTACCTACTCTCTCTCGACGAAACTCTAAGACTTCAGCTAACTACTTAGGTAAAAGGATATTAAATAAATAAATAAATGGTTTTATATTTCAAATTTTGCACAAGCGTCAATGATGATGTTGGCTGGAGTTGGAACATATGCCGAAAAAAATGAATTGTCATTTTGATGATGACAGCACATTTGAAACTGGTCAAGCAAAATCTTTATTTTTGGAAAATGTTAGCTAGTTAATTGTTATTTCGACGACGATATGATTTTAACTGTATATGCGGTACATTGAACAACAGAAGATTTACAAGATGTTTGAGATGGCAATGGAAGTTAACTTGAGGTTTATGTGCCTACTTTACTATTAAATCAACCCAGTAAATCCACTCGTCTTTGTCTTTATTTTCTTGCTTATTTTTTTCTTATCCCACCGACTATCTGCCATCTTCCAACACAAGCATGTAACGATAATGTTCCTATCGCAAACTTGCCTTCTTTCTTTTCTTTTCTTTGTTGGTCCATTTTTTTACTCTCGCTTTTACTTCGTGTCTGACATAAATAGTGCGTTTGTGTCTGGCCTTCTTCTTCTTCTCTCAGTAATAGTAGCAGCACAAAAAACACGAGTTGTTAAAACGAGCTGTGTGCTATAAAACGGCTACAATGTTCATTTTCATTCATCGATTCCTTTCTTATTTAAACGGCTACTACCACCACTACCACCACCGCCAACAGGAACAACAGCCATAAGCCATGTAGTAGCACTAAAAAAATTCCAAGCCAATTCATACAAGAAAAAAACTCATAGCCCACTACTTTCTGCTTCTTCTTTTTTTCTTGTGCAAAAAAAAATTTGCAGACAACAAAAATGGTACACACATTCAATGTTCTCTCTCTTTACAAAAAAACCAGGATAATATATTGGAAGGCAAAAGTCTCGAAAAAAAGTATATAAGAGAACGACTTATGTGTGTGTGTGTTGGATGGAATTGGAAGGAGTGCTGGGGAAACGGAAGGAAATAAAAGGCAATGCAATCTCAATGTATCTCTTTTGCTGTCTGTGTTTTCATGTGCATGTCTCGCAGCAGCCGTAGCACCAACACAACCAACCAACCTTAATAGAAGATGAACAAGAGAAAGCAATGAGAAAGTAGCTGTTGCAATAAAAATTCTTAGAAATCCGTCTAATGTCCACAAGCCATATATACACACATTCTTTTTAAATAACAGCAGCAGCAGCATCATCATCATCTAAAAGAGAGAAAGTAAAAAAAAGCTGAATTGGCTTGGCTTTTTTTACGTTTCTCTTTTTTCTCAACTGGGAAGACTAATGGTGACAGTTGTTTAACAAAAGATTCTTTTTTTTTCAAAATAAAAAGAAAGGAAAAAAAGTCCAGTTCAAATATAACACATAATAAATAGAGCTATTTATGTAGAATATTTAATGATATTTTGGACATGAAATGTCTTGAAATTTCCTGAAACGAAGGAGAAGAAGAAGAAGGACTAGAACAAAATTGGTACTGCTCACGTCAGGGAAAAAATAAAAAGAAATAAACTTTTTTTCTGCTTTGCTGATCACGTACGTACATATTGTAAGCAGTGTATACATACAGAATTGAAGAAGAAGAAGAATAAAAGGAAATTTTTCTAACTGCTGAATGTGCTTAAGACAATTTCGAAGGTCATATCCATTATCATCGGTGAAAAAAAAAACGTTCAATATTTGTCTTTGAGAGAAAAGTTTGTTGGAACTTAAAAATGTCGACGCGGATGTAATTCTGTTGGGTACTTTGGAGCAGCTTCAGCTTCACCAAAAAAAAGTTTATGTTCCCTGAGACTAAGGAAAATTGATGAAACTTTCCTTCTTCTTCTTCTGCTTTCTCTTCCAATGGGACAACATTAAATATTCAACTCAACTATTTAGGTAGTTTCCTCAAATTTTTTGAACAAAGTATTCCATCGACAGGATAGACAGGGAGTCAAGTATGATTATGAAAATGGCTTTATAGAAAGAACGAAAAAAAATTCTTTGTGTCCTCAGTAAAAACGATTGAGCCTTTCAGTTGAAAAGACAACTTTTTATAATAGTACAAACTATTCGTGTTAGCTAGCTAGCAGTACTTTTATGAAAACCCATTCATACAGCTAGTTATACCTACATACACGCTGAAAAGTAAAAGCAAAAAAATGTTTTTTGTTGAAGTGCATTATTATGACACGTTTTATGGCACTTTATTTATTTGTGTGTGTGGCTTTGCATTGTTGTCTGCGTACAATAAGTACACTGTCTTTGTCTCTCTCCTTGAAAAACCCGCATATATTTAGAGTTCTAACAGTACTAAAAAGGAAACACTTCATTTCTCAAAAAAAGTAATAGCAAAATCCGCCCAAGTATTTACTGCCATACTCTACTCAAAAACCCCCAACATTTCACCACATTTTGCCAAACAGCAAAGCGAAGAGAAAGAGAGAAAAAGAAGAAAAAAGTTTATTACTGTACAAGAATTAATTTCTTCCACCAGCCCAACTAAAATAACACTTGTACAAAATGGACAGAATCGTTTTAACCCTTTTGATAATTTCAGTCTGTTGTGTGCTCGTTCTCTGGGTACAGCGTGTAGGTTAAATGGGAATAGGTATGTTTTTTTTGTGGAGACACAGAAAGTGTTCCAAAATGTAGAATGCGAGAGGGGAGAGCGTAAGTGGCCGGAACTTGCATGTTAGCAGCAGCAGTAGCATGAACAGCAGCAAAGGGACGGATTGAAGAATGGATGTGCAATAAAGTATGATGGAAACCGCAAAGCTTTATAGTCTCGCCTCTCTCTCTCTCTCTTCCCTATCATCTTTTTCTGTCTGTGTGTGTATTCACATCTGCCTTTCGAAATATACTGTTGCCTTTACATATTTCACTCATTTTACTAAATAACAACAGCAGCATTCAACATTAAAAAAGGTTATTCAACTCTTCTCACCCATGCGAATCGGACTCACCGCGAGCGAGGAGGAGAATGGAGGAGGTCATGCTACCACCACCCTCACTTTAATATAAGTACTATATACCATCATGCCATATATACAGTGGGTGTGCAGCCTTTTTTCCTAATAATGCATGAAACAAACTTGAACAACGTAACCACATTAAACAGTTTTCTATTTTAAAAGGGGAAAAGGTTAATGTCTGTGGTGCGGCGGCGACGGCGGCGGTGATACTGTTGGTGGAAGTTCACTTTCTATCTCAAGTTTTATCTTGGCGAAATAAAGTTATATTTTCTCTGTGTAGACTTCCGTTTGTTTTGTTGCTCGGTTTCAAATGAATTGCCTTTGTGCAGATGCACTTTTAATAAACAAGGTTGCTCACGTGTGCGCCTCTCTGTGTATGTGTGTGGTATCGTGTGTGCTTTGTTTAGTTTAGTGCTCGTTGAATTTTAAAAACAAGTCGGAAATGAAATAAAAGTAAATACTTACACTTTCCCCGACCAAGACCAAACCAACCCCTGTAGTACAATGCCATTTTTGGTGTAGATAAGAACAATACACAAAGCTTGTTGCGTTCTTTTTTTTTGTTTAGATTATCTTGAAAACTCCACAGAACAGCAAGCAAGATCAGCAGAGTAGTAATGATCATGATGAGGATGAGAATCATCATCATAAAACAAAAGTGACTAGTGAATATATGGTGATTTGTAGTGATGATGGCGATGATGATGATGATGACAAAGGGAAACGCTGAAACTTTTACTTTTTCCCTACAACAACGCCACTCTCACTCTCCAGCATCATCAGCATCTGCAGCAGCAGCACACTGGAAAAGTGGTACTGTTCCCAGATGAATTAAAACGGTCATCAATTTAGAAGCAGTTATTTAAGTTTGTTCGCACGCACGCCAGTAAAATTCCAGTAAAGAGTTTCAGGGCCACCACCATCACCACCACTGAAAACTACCCATTTTCTAGCTTTCTTCTTCCTTCCTCAGCTCAAGTCAAGTTTACAACTCTGGCATGTAGCAAACAATGAAATGAAAAGGACACAAGGCAAAACTATCTAACTGACTGACTGACTGTGAAGGATAATGATAATTATGTGTTGTGTAGGTATGTAACTGTTGAAAATTAAAGTGGGAAGGAAATGGGAGGACACAGCAGCTACAAAACGTCAACTTTAATAAATGTACATCAGCAGAGGAAAAAGGGGGAGTGTTGAGTGTTAACTCAGTCACAGTCTCACTCTTACTCCATATATTTCACGGTGTCCTCTAGAAATTTTCATGATGATGATGCTTTCTTTCTCTGCTTTCTCCTCTTCTCTTAATCTCTCGGAAATAACCCAGACGCTTTCCCTGCTTGTGTTTTTTTTAAATTTTCAACTACCATTTTCTCCCTCCTGTCCACTATTCTTCTTCTTCTTCTTAGCCATCTTCTCTTTTGATGTAATATCCCATTTCATTTCCAAAGTTGCTATCCTTTTCCGTTTTCACAAAACTTTTACTCTAGCGTGAAATGCTAATGAAATGAAAACTTCCCGTGGCTGTATATAACTGTAGGTATTCATTTAGCAGCTATTATTTCTTCTTTAACCGTTTATTTGTCCTTTGCAGATGTAAAAATATTTTTTTTTTGTTCAACTGTTTTTCTAATGGCGTTGCTGCTAGTTAACGAGCAGCAAAGGGACCGTGTGTTCTTTTTTTCCTGGAAACTCCCTCAAGTCAACCAGTAGTAGAGTAGTGTCCATGTTTGTTGCTGCTGCTGTTGTTGTTGTGTGTAACTCCTTGAAATAAAATTAAAGTTTTCGCGTAATATACTGCTAATTATGCACGCACAATTCCAACAAAATATGTGTATAAACATTGGTCATAAATTATACAACTTTGTCACAAAATAATAAACTGAATTTCCGCTGTGTACTCGGAGAGTTTGGCAAACTTTGAAATAATCGTGCGCGAATATCAACAGCAGTAGCAAGCAAGAAGGTACCTAAAAATAATACCGTTCAAGTTGTTCCGCTTACAGACACAACACTCTTGCTTGTGAAAAACAAATATTTATCTGCGAAAATTGAGACATGCTACAAATGCTGCTCTTTTTTTAGCAAAAAAAATTGTACGCAAATAATAACTATATAAATTTGTATATATACATAATATATATATGTATGTATATATATTATGTAGCCCATATTTTCTCAATTTATGATTTACTAGATATATTTCTCAGGAAAAATAAGAGGTCAACTGGTACTTACCACTCTGTGTGGTAGCTTTTGCGAAGAAAAGCGTATACGCAATAAAATTCGGCGTAAATAATAAAAGAGAAAATATAGCTGAAAGGAAACATTGAATGTCGGAATTATATAGCAGTTTACTCTAATGCCTTTTTTTGCTTGCTGTTGTTGCTACTGTATGTATACTCTTTGTTAAATAAATTATTATAATATTTTATTATTTGGTACGAAAACGTGGGAAAAAGTGCCACATAGAAAACAAAAGATAAAAAAATAAGTAAGTAATAAGCTATTGTACACACACTCACAATGTTCACCATACCGTGCTATATATGTTCTCATGTTTTTTTATTTCATTTTCACTCAAGTTCTTGGCTCGGTTTTTGTATAACTGGACGCATGCATGATTGGATTCACAAGTCAACATGTATTTTTGCTCTTTCCATTTTACTCAAACAGACAGACCAGAAAAGCAGATAAAACGCGATAAAAGGTTTTTTCTTTCTTTCTTTTATGTATTTTGTAACGGGTGAGGGTTGACAGTTGACATTTTTGCAAGCGAGAAGCGGCTGCTGCTCCGTTCATAATAACAGCAGCAGTGTAATAATAATATATGCGAGCTGAGCGTGGAAGCATTTGAAGACAGACAGAATTATGAAGCGAGTTGTTGGTAAGGCAAAATGTCAACTTGTACGTACCCTTCTTGTTCATCTCCCATCCGCTCTCCGTCACATTGACTTTTTCATAGATTTTTCATCCTGATATTTTTTACAAGCTTCTTATATATTTTATATTTCACAGAATCTGACAATCTGATGGTGATGGTGGTTGCTGATGGTGGTGGTGGTGGTGAATTACAGGAAGAAGGTTTTACGTATTTCCTTGTACTACAATCTATAACAATGCCTATAAAATATGTAGGTTTTGTTGTTGTTTTTCACGTTTGCCATTCTACATATTATGTGTGCCCTTGGTATGTTAACAACTGATGGAATCAAAATCTTGAAGAATATATACAACAACGCATTCCAGAAGCGCAACAGAACGAATGACATGGCAAGGCTTGTTTAAGAGAAAAGAGAAAAAAATCAATCCTGGAAAAAAGAGAGAAGAATAATATGAGAAAGTTGAAGAGATGAGATGAAACACAAGTACATCAAAAAGCGAACCTCTTCTAGACAAATGCCTGTACATACATAAATACACAGTCAAACAACATTTTCCAGTCATTCATCCGTCTGCTGACTGCTGCCACCACCACCATCACCACCACCACTATAATAATATGCCGTTGCCTTCATCTCCTCACACACACACACACAGTCAGCAGTGAAGCAGCCAGTGTCAGATTAAATTTCTCAAATAGATCACATTCCTTTTCTTGTTCTTGTTGTGTGTCTATATGTAAAGCACACATCTACTACAAATCCGCATGCATGTTTTACCAAGCAAGAAATAAACATATTTTTTCTACAATTTTTTTTCTTCAACTCTTCTTTCTTAGAAAAGCCAATATAAACAAATACAATATAAAATGCTTGCATACTTTCACATTTTCTGCTTTCTCTCTCTCCCTTTCTTTTCTCTCGCCTTCTTTTTTCTTTGCGCTCAGCCGTACACATACGCACACAAACACTTTTGGTGTGTAAAATATTTTTTTTGTTTTAATAATAAAGAAGGATATGTGTGGTATCGGTTTAAGGAGATGTGCGGGAGAAAAAAAATGTATAGGTGAGTGACTTTTTCTGTTGGTGGTGGTGGTGGTATTAGGATTATATAGGTGGTTGGCTGGTTAGCTGGCTGGCTTAAAATTGTTTGGGTGTTGGGCTGTGTGGCATGTTCAAATTCCTTTCCCAGCGTCTCCTTCACTGCGAAAGTTAACTAGGGAGGGAGCGTGGAGCCAGGGAGCAAGCATTCAAAAGAAGAGCTGGTGGATGAACATTTTTAACCCTTCCTCTCACTACTGAGATGGCTTTCCGCGTGTTTGTTGCTGCACGTGTGTTGTTTTCCAGTGTACTAGAAACGAGAATAGCTGAGTGAGATAGATAATTATTTATATGATCTTGATCTACTGATGTTGTTGCTGCTGCTGCTTCTGTGAGAAGATGAAGAGAGACAGATAGACGGAGAGAAAGAGAAAAAAATAGTAGTAGAATGGCTAGAAGGAAGGAAGTGAAAGGGCACTGGGAAAAAGCTGCTGCTGCTGCCTTGACGGCATGACTGGCATGCTATAATGCCATATATCGTTATCGTGTGTGGCATGTATTCTTTTCTGTTTCACATTCAAGATAAGCGAATTGGTCTATGCATGGAAAAAAGTTGGTGCTACTGATGATGATGATGATGATAGTGAAGGTAGAAAGGCGATGGGATGAATATAATCATGTCGGATTTTCCAACATCAAATTCAACTGGCTGCTCAAATGGAACGTTTTATGTGGGTATACAAAAAAGTTGTTGCTGGCTGCGAATGTATACTATTCACAGCGACGACATGTATTCGACATTTTTTTGGTTCGCTGGTTACCTTTGTACGATTGTATAGTTCGTGGTATTAGTAAAAGTGTGGTTGTTTTTATCAAATTAAACAGAAAAAGAAAATATATAAACTTTTACATAGGTGCATATATATATCACCTCAGGACAGGATGCGTCTGGCTGTGTAGAAATATATACACTTCTCTTTTCTAGTCTTTGTTGTCTTTGTCTTCTCAAGTGTAAGGTGAATACAGATAGGCAGACACACACACACACACAACTAAATTAATTGATGTCATTTTATTAAGAGAACCGAAAAACCACCAACTTTTTCCGTTGATCTTTTGATCTACCTTCATTAAAAACAGCAGTCTTACGCCTACACTTTTAATGTGATTCCACTGAATGGGGAGATTCGTTCGTTCGTTCGTTTGATGGGAAAAAACAAAAACAGACAGGCAAGTTTGTGTACTTAATAACGCACCAATTACCTAACATACTGTACGTACGCATAAACAACATTATTTTGTAAAGAGAACACTTTTTCAATTTCTCGTTCGTTACAAATGAGTAACAGACAGAGTAGCTTGTGTACTTAATAACGCACCAATTACCTAAAATACTGTACGTACGCATAAACAACATTATTTTGTAAAGAGAACACTTTTTCAATTTCTCATTCGTTACAAACGAGGATTTACATTGGATAAAGAATATTTGATACAGTTTTGAAGTGAATGGGGAAATGTTAAAGAGTGTAAAAAATATATTGATGAACTAAGTATATGTATACCATGTATACAGTTCTCGATTTCTATTTCTCAGCAGCATAATATCATGTATCATCATTGCTCTTTTTGATCTTTTTTTAGTATTTGGATATTTAATTACGTAATTTATTTATTCATGTGCCCTGATATAATTATTGGGTATATTATTCATAGTAATAATATATAGGTAAGCATATATCCAAAAACTCACATGCCACAACACAAATTCTTTAATTGAAGCCTTCCTCTCCTAAATTTCCCAGTTCACTAGCTGTGTTATACATTTATATACACTTGCACTGACTTTGTTTCTTGTCTCTTTTTTGGCACTTTGACAGCCTCCTTTTCATTTGAAACAAGAGGCAAAAAGTTTTTATTTTATTTTATTTTCCTCCTTTAAAGATATTTTAAGTTACGTACGTATGCGCCAATTTGCAAGTTAAATTCTCTTAACAAATCTGTCCCTTCTTCTTTTTTTGGCGAGAAACTTTTTTTCAACTTTGGAAAACTCAAACATGTCTGCTGTCACTACTGTCGCTATATACTTGCACTACTACTAACTACACAGTAGTAAAGGGAAGAAAAAAGACAAAGTTTGTTTTGTTCGCTGCCACCAGACGACTGATGATGTTTTAACACAGAGAAGAGAAGAAAAGATAAAAAAAACTTTCTTCAGGCATCTTCATCCTTTCTGATCCTCCTCACACTTCATTAAAATCACACTTTACAGAAAGGGACAATGAGAAGCCTGTTTAGAATATCAGTTTTTCTTCAATCGAGACAGTGCGTAACAAGTCTACCTACATACCAAAGTTCTTCTGTCTGAAACAATAATAATTCCTTGTATTGTTATTCAAGCGGAATAATTTTTTACAGGAAAAAAGAGCCCATTCCATTGGCAATCTACTGGCAATTTCTTCGTAAAACTTGGTTTATGACGTATATAAAATAGTTTTTAAGCATAATTCTTCATTATTCTACTATGCTCCAATAATTTCAACCCGCTTTTTTGAAAATAAAAAATATGTCATATTTGCATAAACTGCATTGACACAAGGCGTATGGTACTTCCGCGAAAAAAAATATAGAATTTTTTTGTATTGTTCAATTCTTTCTGCACCGTTTTCTATTTTCATCCCCCATATTATTATGCGAAATTCTCTCTTTTCTCTCGGAATATCCATAAAAGCGCTTCTGCTTCATTCATTGTAGCGTGCTTAGTTTAAGCCTCATCATCATCCCATAAAAAGTACATTCAAGAAAAAAAAGCTGATCTCAGGGAAAAAATTCTTTTAAAAACCTCTTACTCAACCATATCGATCCCTTTGAAGTTTTTTTAGTGGTCAGGTCAGCAGACTGACTGAACAGTAGAAGTATGGGCAAGTATATGATTATTCCTAACAAAATGTGCCTAAAATATATTATTATTATTACATGAAGTGATACTATGATATGTGATGTTGGTCTGGTGGCGGTGGTGGTGGTTGTGGTTGGATTTACAAAAATCCCTGCTGACTAAGCATAAAAAATCAAACGATGAACAAGAGATGATGATGATCATGATCATCCTTCTACTTGTTCATTTTTATGACTTTATATAGTGAGCGGTGGTGGTGGTAGTATCAGTGGAAAATATTATAAAGGTGTACTAAAACAGTGCGGTGTGGTGACTACACAGACATATCATGGCAGCAGCAGCAGCTTTGCAAATTCTCATAGTAGTGTACGGCGTGTGTGTGTGTACAGGAATCGCAGCTTGTTGAACAATCAAGCGTGTAACTTGAGAAGAGTAAGTAGGAAAGGGAAAAGACGGCAGTAAAAACGTCGACTTTCACTTTCCCTAACCAAAGCAGCAGTAGCAGTAGCAGCACTGCATATTTATAAGTACCAAAAAAAGTAAAGGACCGCAAGTGAAAATACGCACGCATATGTATGAGCTGCTGTTGTAACAGCATGATGATGATGATGATGATATTGTTGGAAGGAATCAAAGGAAAATGGAGAGAAGGAGGGATAGGGAATGGTCAGTGAACTGCGGGAATGGGATTTTTTTAGGATATGGTGAATTCACTCACATAACACCACAGACACACAAGCACACGAACAGAGAAAGGAAACGGAAGAAAAGAAGGGACGATGATGATGATGATCATGATGATGATCATGAAATGGCGATAAAAACCACCAACAAAATTTCAAAAAAGGAACTACGTGGATGATGTAATCATCATAAAATGGGTACACACCGACTGAAACATGGGTTATAAATGTGTATGCATGCAAAGGCTTACACTTTCTCTATCACCCCTGCTGCTGCTACTGCTGCTGCAACACTAGTGATGATGTCGACGCTGTTGCTATTATACTAGTTGATGTACTATAAAAAAGTGTTTTAAAAGGAAAAGTCCATTGCATATTAGAAAAGCCTTTTAAATAATCCTTGCATTGCACTCTTATCCCCCTGTATTTGTGTGTGTGTGTGTACTGCTGTGTTTTTCCGCACTCGTGCGTGGCTTACTTTTTTCTTGTATATATACATATTTTTTTGCTTTGGAAAAAAGGGAAATGGAAGTACCCCGAAGGCACAACAGAAAATTGGTTCTACTTCCAAGAAAGGGGAATGAGAACCTTGGGAATTACAAATAATTTGCAGAGATATAATATGAATAGGAAAAAAGGATGAGAGAAAAAAATAGAGAACAAGATTGTCTTGATAATATTAGTGTATAGGTATTAAGATGATTTTATTATATTATTCAGGTAACCCGCCCAAATGTAATTTTCTTTGCAAAAAAATACAGCTCATTGTGAGAATACCACACCCGCGGTTAAATTATGTCAGTGAACTCAGCAAAAGTCACAAATCATTCAAATAATGACATAGATAATCTTCAATTTAAAAATGTCACAGGGAGCATTATTATTATTATTACATATACACACGTGGTTGGTGAATGACTTCAGGACAGCTGCCAGATCTTGCGCGGCTGCTACTCACTCTCATTATCATTCCAGATCGCTTTAGGAATCCATCCATTTTTGTGCTTTATTTATTACCTTTCCTTCCACTTTTGCGTCATCATCATCTTCCCCGCAGCAGAACAAGTTCGTCTTCTCCCTTCTTATCATCATCATTGGTTAACTTTTTCGTTGAAGAAACGATCAGAGAATAAAGGAGAAAGTGAGAAAGAGAGTCATCATCATCAACAGCAGCAGCTGCAGCTGCCGCCGCTGCCGCCGCTGCCGCCGCTGCCGCCGCTGCCACCACCACCACCACCATGATTATTATTCTAATCGTCTCGGTGTCAACATTCGTTTTCGATTGATGATTGGATTGATAGCGTTATTGATGATGATCTCTCGAGAAAATGAGTTTGGAATGAGTAATGAGCATAAAATAACTAGGTATCTACATTACCCACATTTCTATAAAAAAAACTACAGTATACAGAACACGTCCATCTTAACTACCATATTCTATTTTCTATTTGAGTAGATAGTGTTGTATACCTAAGTAGTTACCTAATAAAAGTTACAATAGCAGCAGACGTACGTGCATTTCTTCTTAAGCAATGAACAGGCATGCCTTGAGCTTTTTCCCGTTTACATTACTATTATTATTATTATTATTATCGTGAGCGCTGCAAGCAGAAGACGAAAAGCGTATCTTGGTCTTCTTCTTCTTCTTGTGCCTGGGAAATCCTGTCCTAGCAGTAGACCCATATCATCTTTTACAATTCCCAGACTTATATTCTATTTTTTTTCGCTGCTGCTGCTGTCTCTACATTCATGAATGCATGGCGCGCGGTTCCTTTTCCTTCTTAACATTTTATTTCCCTTTGAACAATCTAGGCTAACAGCAAACCGGCCGAGCGAAAGAAGAAGATAGATAGAATGTATACAAGACGAGAAGAAGATGCACACAAAAAATACAATGTATGTATGTACAGACGCACAAACGGAAAAGAAGAGAGAAAAACAGGATTCTTGGTTGAGGTTTTATACCTCTCTTCTTCTTCTTCTTCGTCTTCTTCCACATATTTTTTTTCTCTACTTCTTTGGAAGAAGAACAAGAAGTAGTAGAAGAGATGGATGACATAGATGAATTCTGGTGTTTGGTTGTTGGTTTGTGGGCAGAGAAGAAAAAAAAAGAAAAAGAAAACTTGTTCAAATGAAAGAAAGGAACAAGTTCTTGGTGTTACACTGCTTGCTAGGCTAGTACATTGAGCAACGTACTACTCACAGTATTTTGTACAAGTGGCGGTGTGGGTCGGTGAGAAATTGACTCATCAAAATTCGCAGCTCGAATGAATCAGAGGTCTCAACAGCCTCCCTGGCGGACTTGTTGTCTGCCAGCGAGCAGCCGACAACACCGCAGGAATCCCTAATAAAAACCAGGCACACTCACACGAAAATCACATACTGCCACACCACCACCCACCAACACTTTATCCCAACCGTTTTTTCTCTATATATATTTGAATGAGTATACATCTGCCTGAATTGATGGGAAATATAAATATTATAACATTAATAGACATTATGAGATGGGTATAGATATTCTGGAACACTTTCATCATCAACATCGTCAGTAGTGTGGCAATGGCGTACACACACACATTTATTGCTTTATTTCCGCTGATATCGAACATTGGATTTTTTTCGACTGCCCTTGTTCCTCATCATTGTGAAGATAAAACACAATAGAAAAGTGAAGGTGCAGTCAGCAGCAGCAGTGTCACATGATGTGCCCATGTTTTTCTATACACACTTTCACCACCACCACCACCCCCATGTATACAATGCTTTTACGCACAAACTGTGTGGTTTGGTGGTGGTGGTGGTGGACTTGGTGGAGAATGCTGAATGATGATATATAAAATAGGAAACCACTCGATCATTTTCTCTTTTTTTCTGTTTTCCTTCTTTCCTCTTTCCGTGCTGCTGACAACCAGCTGCCATTACATGCAAGTGTGCAGTAGCAGCAGCAGCAGCAGGGAGAAAAAAAATATAAGTCCAGAGTTCCACATTCCTTTTTTCTTTTTGCTGACAATGAAAGGAAGGAGAAAAGTCCATTTCCTTTTTTTCTATTTTCACGGTCTCTGGTCATCACTAGAAGAAATATAGAGAGCTATTAGAGAAAGAGATACATTTATATAGGGTTTGAGTTCAAGTGGAAGTCTTTTATAGAAGTAGTGACCTCATCAATAATAATATTCATTAGAAATATTGGATTATAGTAGTGCAGCATTAAATCACGTCATTCCCTCTGTCTTTCATGAAATGTTAAAACGACGTGTATTTATTCACTCAACACTCTAAGGCAATATGTATAGCTGCTAGTGCTGCTGCTGTACTTTTTGCAGATTAAATTTAAAAACACAAAAGAAAGCAAATCATTTATTTACTTGCTTTCATCGTGTCTTTCTTTACAAAGTTATTGAATTGCTTTTTATTCGTCTTCTTCTACAACAGCAACAACAACAACCACAACAAACCGGCGGAAACCATTTCCAGATCATCAGGACAAAAAAATGAACCACACACAACAAACTTCATTAATCATCAATCTTTTTTTACAGGAAGATCTGCTTCCTTTTCACCAGGAGGATTTTTTTTGGCAGATTGGATTTCGCTGAGTCGTTTTTGGATATTATTATTATTATGTGTATGGCTTGTTGTTTGTGGTAAAAAATAATAATAATATTAGCGAGTTTACTATATACTACTGACTTGTACACGACTACTACTTCCACCAAACGCGAACCCCCCAACCCCCAGTTGTGGTGTACTACTGCAGCTTACAGTATACGTAGGTATATGTGTATTTATTTATTTATTTATGGGATACAATACAGGATTTTTCTGGTGCTTACTGGATTATTATTATTATTATTACTGTTGGTTTTGATGATGTTTTGTTATGATAACTGTTATTATTATTACACGGGTTTTATCAGCACAACAACAACCACACTGCTGCTGCTGCTGCAGCTGCTTCAGTCCAGCCAGTTGACGAGCCTCTCGGTATAGCGTCTCTGATGAGAAAGATTTCATTTAATCCAGCTGGGAATTTCCATCATTGTTGCCCGTTTAATCGGAGAGGCAAAAGCTTTGTAAAGAGGACAGAGAGGGAATGAGAAGAAGACGATGGGCAGTTCTGAAAATATGATCACTCATTTTTTTGTTTGACCATTTCACTCAAAAGCAGCCTAACAAAATAAAGCTTGAAAAAGGACGAGTTATTTCAAGCCGAGGTTTGGGAGAGAAACAAAGAGAGAGAGAGAGAGAGAAAAGCAAAATGTTTTCATTATTTTTCAATCCAGCTAGTTTTAACCATCTGTCACATTAAACCCATTGAAGTGGTTGGGTATATATCGGTGTACATATGACAAAAGAGAAGCCAGTTGTAGCAGCAGCAGCACCACCACCAATTTCTATTTTTTTCAGGAATTCAGAAACCAAGCAATGCTTTTACAGGAATACTTTCTCCTCTTTTGTTTTGCAATGGTTTTTGTTGAGCGTGTTGTGCTGTTGTGTGTATATTGCGGATTGTCCATTGAAGAGTATAATATGACATTGAAGAAAATATATGATTTCAATATTCTTTTGTGCTATTTTGGTTCACTGAACCAATCTTGGAAAAAAACATGTAAAGAAAAAAAAATTCTTAGAAAACTATTCATTTTTTTCTATTGTGTACCTTCGTATTTCTTGTAGTTCACATGAAAAATAATAATGTGGACAAAAGCCTCTATTTTTTCTCTACTTTTTTTACTTGTTCAAAAATTGACGTTCCTTGAAAGCACATTGGCTTATATATATATATATGATCGATCCGTTGTTAATAGTGGAGAGAGAATGTATCATCATTAGAAAGTGAAACTTGGATATTTTTATACTTATTTAAGTAAATGAAAAAAATATACATACATCCACTCCTTTTTTTCTTTTTATTATTCGGACTTTTCATTCTTCTCTTAAAATAAAAACTATACGAGAAACCAGCCAAAAACAGTTTTCTAGCTCCACATGAATGAGAATCTCTGTTTCAACTGGATGCGCACGATTCTCAATTCCTGAGTGGCTCCCAAACAACAACAACTTTGCAGAGCACAAAAACTACAACGTGGCCAACTAAAAGTACAACGAGCATATATAAATGTGTATATATACCAACCAGCAGCAGTAGCAGCATCTGTGTCTAATAGCTTTCTCTCGACAGCAGCAGCAGCAGAAAGAAGAAACGCATTCCCCAACTTTGAAACAAAAACAGTGGGAGAGAAAACCACAAGTTTGAGCATTCATTGAATTGGACAAAAAGTATGTATACGAAACTTGGTCCCTGGTCATTCGTTTTCATAACCGTCAACCGAAGTAAAATAAAAAGCCTCGATCCTGTAAATTATTATTAGAAAGAAAAAAGACAAATACGAAAATAAACAGGGAATGCATAAAACAATAGAAAGAAAGAAAGAAGAAGGTGAAGACACAATAGCACACACACACACACACAGAGACGCGGACATGCACACACGCCACAAAATAACAAACAATGTAACATTTTTATGGATTGATTACGTCTCGGAAGATAAATTCCAGAGACGCCCGGTCAGACCAGGCCAGTCTCCTCTTCTACCACCAAAAACCACCACCACCGTCGCACCGCCAGACTCACTCTGATGCACACATACATACGTTCCCTGTGTAAATAAGTATTTACTTGCAAGTTGCCTTCCTTAAAAAATATAGATTCCTTATAAAACATATGCTAAAAGCTAGTAGTGTTTGTTGCTGCTACTACTACGGAGGTCGAATGTAGGTCAGTTGACATAGTTTAACTTTTTGCATTGTAGTGTAACTTTATTGTTTGACTCTGTATTTTATTAGCAGTACAAATGGACGTGAGCAAGTATAATAATAATAATAATAAGTACTACTACTACTACCACTACAGCAGTCAAAATATCTAAATCAAATCTAAAAACGCAAATTAAATGATCCATATCTCAAAGTCATAAAATTTTCTAATAATAATAACTCATGCACTACGGAACACCGATGAACCAAACGAAACGAAAACCATTCTTCAAAGAGAGTGAGAGTGAGAGTGAGCTAGAGGAGAATATTATTATTATTATTATTCCTCCTCTCCCATTATTTACCATATTGTATAAAAGAGGAGAGAGAGAGACGAGTTTTGGAATATGAACAAGAGAAGAAGAAAAAAGATAAACCAGAGGAGTAGTTGGTAGTTGTGTAGTAGAAGTAGTAGTAGCCAAAACTATGCAACTACTACTACTACTACATAATATTCAATTCAAATGGATTTGGGATTTTATTGCAACGGAATTTTGAAATATACTGACAACTTAATGGAAATCTGTAATACCTATAATGGCAACAGTGTCATACGGCATAGCGGATATCCTTCATTTCTCCTTTTCATTCATACCTCCATATATCCACCACCATACCACCACTAACCAACCACACCACCACCAGTTATAATACAAGTGTAATAGTTTAGTTTTCTGGTGGAAAATCAGCTCAACTGCTGCTAGTGCCACTACTGTAATACTATAGTATGCTGGAATTTGGTATTTCAGGATTCCGATCCCATAGTCTTGTAAATTCTTTTCCCCCTCCTCCTCCTCCAACTCCACCTTTGGTCGGAGGGACTAGAAGGGATGATGATGAATGTAGCAGGAAACATGGAAGAAATTGAAATCATACCATACAATATACATATGTTCCTCCATCCATAGGCATACTCTATTCGCATGATAATAAAAACGAAATAATTTTGACCAGTAGTGAGCCGCAGCAGCAGCTAAGCATAATATGTCCAAGCAAAACACCCTTGGGAAAAGTGACTAAAAAAGTTAAAGCCTACAGAGGTACACACCCGTAGTAGTAGTAATGCAATAGCAATTACCATTTTATAAAAAGTATTATATATTTCCACGTATGAAATTCCAAAGCAAAAAAAAGATTCCAAGTAAGTAACCAACCATTTAACCTTTTTTCGACCCTTTCAGCCACCAGAGTAAAGTTGTCATAATAAATTTTGCAAGCATGGAAAGAATAACAAGTTAAAGTTTTATGCTGATTGATTAAATGATAAAGTTATATATACTGCTTTTCTTTCTTTCTGCTTCACTCTGTGATCTGCGTGCTACGTTCAATTTTTATTTAATGACTTTCAATATTTTTTTTCTTTAGGTATGGCATGGTTCTTAACCTATCTTTTTTTCAGCATTATAGTCAAGATGACAACTCATGACAACTCAAGTGAGGGCAAAAGCCGATAGAAAAAAATAGAAAAGAAACTTGTTTATCGCTGCGCCCATCCCATCGCAATCGCATTTTTTGTCACTTTGATGTAATGTGATATTTAGAATTTCGGCAGGTGCACAACTCTCTAAAAAAAGAGGAGAAGAAGAAGAAGCAGCAGCAGCAAAGCAAACTGACAATGGATTACTTTATCTGTCGTAGATATCTTTCTTTTCCTGGAAACTTTTTGGAACATTCAAGGGATATAAAAAATGTGCCAAAAAAGAAGATTTTCATCTATTTTTTTTCTCCAGAGAGAAGACAGCAAATGTATATGGGATCAGCGAGCATCAAAGTTGGAAGCGAAACGATCTTTTGCTACTGCTGCTGATTCTCCGCTCCAACAAAAGTATAGTCGACAGACGATACAGCTTTGTTTGAATCACCATCAATGCTAGTCGAAGCACCAACCAACATCACCAGATTTACTGCCACTTTGTCCCCGTTCCATTTTCCCAATGGACGGTTGCATTGCATTCCATAACGAAACCACCTTACCATTTTTTTTCTCTTCTTTTCCATAACAGCAGCAGCAGCCAGCACCAACGCCGCCATCACCATCACACTCCATCCAGTCACCTCCAATCTTTTCTACTTCACTCCAACCAAAAAAAAACAGTCAGCGATAGTTTTCATGTATTGGGATTTCAAATGAAATGAGCACTACTACTACTGCTATATAGCAATATCAAAATAACAAACAGAGTGTCATAAAAAAGTACACAAGACAGGAAGATTAAAATAAAGCACTCTGTCGAGTTCAAATCAGTTTCTGGTCCCAGGCTGAATACCACACACATATA
>JAHZMT010002133.1:0-10595 GCA_027743785.1 Sinhomidia bicolor | reverse complement strand
AGTTACTGTTTTCCCCTTTTTTATTTTATGCACTCACTTGCACTACTCACTTGTCTGCTTTTATGATACTTTACTGCTGCGGCTGCCGCCGATGATATTTTTCGTAAAAAAACTGAAACTGTGTGCAAGGTGTGTGTATGTGTACCTACATAATATTGATGATGATCATTGCATATTATATAATGTTTAGAAGCATGTATATTTTCATTAGTACGTGGGATGACGAATAAATCTTAATAGTTTGTTGTGTGTCCATTTGTATGACGTACGTACAACAACAGCCACAAAAACTGCTAAAGCGTGTGCGTGCCCTCGAAAAAGGAAGTTGAAGTTTGTAACCAAGCGTGTGTATGTGTGTGTGTGATAGAGAGGAGCTGATGGCTGAGTTTTTGAATGTCATAAAGACACACTCACCAGCCACTACTACTATTACTACCTCCGTCACAACCATGAGCGAGCAAGAGAAAGAGGATCAAAAAAACGCAGATGAGATGAGATGAGGTATAACAAAAATGAGAGTTTACCTGGATAACCGAAATCAGTGTTTGTACTTAGTACTTAACTGGTTAACTTATTGAATGTTTGGAAATATTGACAAGAGCTTTCATCTTCTTGATTGAATTTCCGGAAAGATGAGACAGATTTGTTTACTGACAGAAAAATATCTGCTAAAGATTGATAAGGAGAAGAAGCAAATGGATGAACAAGTTGCTTGCACTTTAGTAGCTGATGGTGAGGAGATTCTGGGAAGAAGCCAAAGCCAAGTTTGAAGTTGGCTTCCTTGTGAACGCTGTTGGTTTGATAGCTACCTTGAAGAGAGTGAGCTTCTCTCGCTCGGCTTTCTTTCGTTGTTTGCATGCAACAAAGACAGACGACGCTGCAGACAGATGGATGAACTTGATGATGAGTTTTCACTACATGTGAACTAATAACATCGTCGATAGAACTTTACGACAGACATTAATCAATTTATTTAATTTTTTAGTATAGGTAATTTTACTAATTACCCTTATAACTTTACTTTTCACCTTAGTACAAATTAAATCACAATTAGTTGCTTGCTCTGCTCAACAGTTCAATAGCACAATGAAGTCTCCAGTTTTGTTCACTCCTTATTATTATTATTCTTGTTTTCAAACAAATGTTCATTGTGAATATGATGTACATATTATCTTACTGAATTCTCACTCTGTAATGTTACATACTGTAATACATTTTATTTTATCAGAAAACCGTGTTATCTTTTCAACACACCCAACAAAATCATTGCATGTAAAAAGGCTGAAGATACATATTATATTACCACCGTACAAACAATGACATAATTTTGATAATAAACGTGATTTATGACTCTGTTTATTTTATAAAATAACCGCAAGCTACAGTTACAGATCCCTTGCATTTTTGCTCAAAAATATATTTTATTTACACATTATATCACATGTTAAGTCATCATCCCCTTTTGAAAAAGTCGACAACATGATGTATTTGAATGAATTAATCAATTATAACCAGTTTCAAATCAATGCTGTGCTATCTATCTCACCACCATCAGTCACATTACAAAAACAAACTTCTGTACAAAATTTCCCACGACAATTGAGTTACCTGATTGGAGATAATCTCTAATGCCTCTAAGCATTAGATTTTATTTCCTAAAATAACTACAAAATTAAGCGTGTTGTTCGTAAACATTTTTCATCGCAGCAATGCCCCAAATTTGTTGTATATCATATCATCCATCCATTCGATAATGCACGTGAACACACTAGGGTCCGGGGGCAAAACGATGAGAGCGTGGCATTAGAGACATTAGAAATTCCAGGTACTGTACAGGTCCCAAAAACTGATTTGTATACCAATGGGTTTATGAGTAAGTACCTATGCTGAAATGACAGGCTCCAGCAGACTAGACAAGAGTCGTCGTGCAGTTACCTACTCCACCACTACACTTACACTCTACTAATACACTACATTAGTTGAATGCAAGCAGATGCTTTTTCGTGGAGTACTGCACATACCGCACAACACGAGTGAAATGCAGTGAATTGAGGGAATCATGTGGTGGCAAAGCATCTCCTGTTCATGGCCATGTATTTAGAATGCGTTTTAGTTTGGATCCAATCTGCAGAACACAGAAGACAACAACATGACTTAGACAGACAACCGTGTTGTGTTGTGTCTTGTAGACAAAGATTTACAGAGAACTTCGTCATTTGCAATTAAATATTTTGAAATTGCTTCTAAACCGTTACGCTGACCGGCTTGAAAACAATTTACTTTTCGTTTGCAGCATTCAGTAGTAGTGCAAATCTAGTCACTGCATTTAAAATGTCATATAAAGTGTGCACTTGTGCATAATTACATGGGGCTTCTTTTTTGCACGTTGCAGTGAAAAGTGTTCATTAAAAATTTGTCGGCTTTATTGTTCATTTTATTGTGATAAAAATAGTGTATGGTCAAGATGAGTTTCATAGCTATTGATGTCCACTCGGAATTCTTTACCCCACAAGAATATCCTGTGGAAATTTTGGAAATTGCGAAAAGCAATGATGTTATCACGTGTTGTCTAACTCCTCCAGCAAAACAGTTTTTGGCATTTATGCTGATTAAGGAGTATTATTACAGGTAAAAAACACAAATATTTGCTTACGCTTTGCTAAACTTTTTACTAATTTGTGCTTGCTTATTTCATTTCTAGAAACGATGGATTTTCCGTTTTTATACAAAACCCGTCAAAAACAACGGAAAATGAGGAGAAAGATGCTACGGTTGATGATGAAAAGGATTCTAAAGTCAACAGTAAACGAAAAAGAAAAAAGGACAAATCGTCTTCTTACAATGATAATAATACTCAAAAACCTGGCGGAAATCCTATTCCAGTTTGTCATTTACCTTTTGAAAGTCTTACAAGCATACCAACATCAAGATTTACTAGTGTTGAAAATGCTTCTCCTAACAATGACAATTTTTCCGATTCATCCGTGCTTGTTTGTGATGGTTCCAAGTTTTTGGAAATGTGCCGAACGAGTTCAAATGAAGAGTTTCTCGACAGAGTAAACTTGATTGTGATAGATAACGTGCACGACTCTCTTAGGGATGCAAGCATTAGAAAAGAATTACAGGAAATTCTCAGAATAATTAGGTAAATAATTGGTTCGTTTGCTAACTATTATACATAAATGATTTATAGAAATTGAATTTTTAATAATTGCATTTCAATGTCATAGAGCTTGCAACAAGCAGAGAGAGGGTTCCAGTGGTAAAACGCATCCAATTCGAACAGTCTTCTTAACTGTATCTCTACTACATTTTTATGGGAATGAATCTGATGGGTTTTGGAGAATGGAGGAAACGTTCAAAAGATTGGAATCTTTGTGTTGTGCCAAAGTTGATACAACCAGTGATGTAGTGGCCTTGCTCAGGTCAGTTTTATAAATACTAGAAGTAATCTTTTGCATTTTATTTTTCTTTATTTTCCAATGTCCGAATGTTTCCCTATTTTCAGATATTCTACTTCTCCAAAAGAAAGAATCGTTCAGTTCACCCCTTCTTACCTGGAGGATATTGCAGAACGCTTAAGTGTTCATGTAAGGGAAATTCTTGAACCAGTAAAAAAATTTTTACTTGGGCATACGTTTGATGCGCTCGCATCGTACGGATTCGATAATGGTGTATCTACAACAAGTTTGGAGGAAACTGAAGAGTCAGATTCGCTTATTGAAGAACTTCGAAAAATTCCTCACCCTAAAACAGAACCACTTCAAGTTTTAGAGCAGTTTTTGCAAGTTTTGGAAACGTTTGGACCTTGGTGTGCATGTAGATCTTTGATTTTATTAATCCATTCCGTTGAGAAACTAAAAGTTAGGACTCCATATGAGCGACACTATCTTCTATTAGGAGCTCTTCATACGAGATTCACAATAGTTCAAAAGACATTACTTACGGAATTTAAAAAATACGCACCGATCGAAGTTTTGGAAAGATTTTCTACGCCAAAGTTGCGCGCTGTACTAGATGTCTTGAGAAGATTCGACTTGACTCATCCAGTTGAGCCAATTAAAAAGCGACAAGAAGAAAAGTTTGAGGAAGATGAAGAAAGTTTTGACCAAGAAGAGTCCCTTGCTACAGGCGAAGAAAAGCAAAAAGGAAAGTCAGGGAAGCAAAAGAAAAATGTCAAGTTTGAAAACAAGGGCAAAAAGGGAGGCAAGGGTGGTCGTAAGCGACAGGATAAAGGTAAAAAGTTAAATGAAGAGGTTCAAGATCAGAAGGAAGGAGACACAAAGAGTGATGGAGAAACGAAACTAGAAGAGTTTAAGGAAAACGAAGTTCCCACTGGAACACTTTCAATAGAAGTGGTTATTAAAGAACAACTGCCTGTAAAGGAAATTGTAGAGAATGGCTTTCATACCGAAGACATGGACGTAAAAATTGAAGAGACGGTTGAAGAGATTAAAAATATTTCTGAGAAAAAGGAGGAAATATCCGCTCAAATTTTTGAAGAAACAGGCATCGACAGGGTAGGACAAGTTAAGGAAGAATCAAACCCACAAGAGCAAAAGAAATTTCATAACAGAAGAAAATCTGCTGGTCACCGGGGTCGCTTTTCCAAAAAGTCTAAAATTTTCCAGCGCATTGACGAATCCTCTCTATGCGGAATAGTCTTTGTGGAAAGCCGATTTGATGCTCGAATACTCTTTCATTATCTCAGGGAAGCATCATTTGCAGATCCCAAGCTACTCGGCCTCAACCCAACAATTGCGATAGATGCCAATCCTGAGTACGCCAAAGACTCACGAGAAGCTGAAATGGAACATAAGCGCAGAGAAGAATGTTTGAAAAAATTCCGCTATCGTGAAGCAAACGTTCTGATTGGAACGTCCCTACTGGAGGAGGGCATTGAACTTCCAAAGGCAAATCTCGTGATTCGTTTTGATCTTGCAAAATCTTTCCGTTCCTACTTGTTTTCAAAGGGGCGTGCTCAAGGATTTGACGCAGAATATTATGCATTCTCCACAAAAGAATGTCTTTCACATTCTCTTCGTCAACTCTCCACATACAAAGTTGTTGAAGAATGTCTTCTTTCAAGAAGTATAATTCCCAGACCATACCACAAACTCTCGGAACACGAATGGGACTCTGTTTTTCCCAAGTTCAAGTCTGCAAAACTGTCCAATGCAATTGCTATTGTGAATCGATATTGTGCACGCCTACCTTCGGATACATTTACACGATTAGTACCTTTGTGGTACATGGAGTCTAGAGAAGATCGACATGCTTGCTTTCTGCGGTTACCCATCAACTCACCAGTAAAATGGACTATCAAGGGAGTACCCATGTCTTCCGTTTCGTTGGCCAAGCAAGCTGTTGCCCTTCAAACTGTTGTGATACTTCACTCAAACGGTGAACTTGATGATTCTCTAATGCCTATTGGAAAAGAAAGTGTTCGACAGGAGCCTGATTTGTACGATGGAGATGACTCTGTTGATGACGACTGCGGTGAATTCCGCCCTGGCAGTACCAAAAGACGTCAATATTACAATAAGCAACTAGCTCCAGAGTTAATCCAATGCCTTCCAAAACCAGACACTCCAGCATATCTCTACTGGATTAACATGGTGCTCAGTTGTCCACTCCCTGATGAGCAGAATACACGAGGCAGAAAATTGCATCCACCAGAAAATGCATCGCAATGTTTTGGGCTAATTTTATCCAAGCCGATTCCACCACTGCCACCATTTCCAATTTACACAAGATGTGGAGAGGTTCAAGTTCAGTTGGTACACGTTGTTGTGGATCAAGAGCCTAATCTCCACTTGACTCAGGATAATGTTGACAAAATATCTGCTTTTCATCATTATACTTTTACGAGTGTGTTGAGACTAGACAAATACTTGACACTATTTGATCCTACAATATCTGAAAATTCTTACTATGTAGTTCCACTCAAGAAAATCAAATTCTCTGAAACTGAAGAAACTGTGTGTATTGACTGGAACTTTGTGGATACAATTTGGAGTGAAAAGGATACAGTTAGACCAAGACAAAGAACGATTATGGTAGCAAGTCATGTACATGGTTTGGGCAAGCCGATACTTCCAATGGATTATAAGTGGGGAGCCCTCAGTTTCGGATGGACATTAAGTGATGTAGTCGCTGCGTCAGCTAATCTACAAGCTGTGGAAGAACAGAAAAAGGAAGTTGAGAACAAAAAGAAGAAATGCAGGAGAATTTCTGAAGAAACGAGCAAATGCAATGGAAAGGAAAAAGAAGCGGAAACTGACGAGACTTTGGATGCTAAAGATAAAGACGGAGAGAAGGAAGAAGAAGAAGAAGAAGAGTTGACGGGATTTGCAAAGGCTGCAAAGGAACATGCCGCCAGTGCAAACATGTCGCTGGCGGAATCGCTTTTGCTAAATGAAAAGCTTTTAGGGTACGTTTACAAATTACGGAATACATTTGTACCTGTTACGTTATGTTGTTACATGGGCTATATCTAAAATAAATATATGATTCTTACAATTGTAGAAAATCCGCTAATGAAATCCTAAGTGAAGAAATGAAAAAGTGCCGACCACTAACCCTGGAAATTGGCACTTGGTCCAATGAAATGGCTTCCGAGGCTTTGGCAAATGAACCAGACTACGATGAGGACGAGGATGAACTAATGGATCCTACTGTGGCTCTTCCGTCCAATTTAATGATGTTGGACAAAAACTGGACTTGGGGTGGAAGGTCGCGCTTGTTTAACCACCGTGTTCATCGTGCACTGTATGGAAGTCCAACTCATTGGGGTGAAGTATGGGATCAAGACGCGTTTGTGCCTATAGAAGATCTTGATGATAAAGATCCCAATTTGGATGCTGACAATATGTCCGTGACCTCAGATATGAGTGGTTCTGATGAATCTTTTTTGGACGAAGAAAATAATTTTAAAATTCAGTTTCATAATGGGAATACAGCGGAAGCTCTGGATTAAGCGAAAACTTGGAACGGCTTTTGACAGAAGAGTTAGAGACGAATGGCAAGCTAGCGAGGATATGTGGTGGCAAATGGACGATTTTGATGATAACGGGGTACTGTCAGATTCCGAACTTGTTAATGGTCATGAAGGTCAATTCTTAAAGGAAGATTTACTAAGGCAAGCTTTTGAAGACAGAGTAGAGGCGAAAATGGATGAGATTGAAAATGTGATTGAATGGGATTCTGTTAAATCAGTAAGTGTCACAAAATTAGGTTCTGTACTCTTCCATGGGATTTCAATCATGCTTTCTAAAATTTAAATTTCGTTTCATATATCTCAGTTGGAACCACGACGAACAAAAAGAACTGATGACGATAATACGGCATCTTCCAAGCCCAAGTCAGATTATGAAGTCCTATTTAAAACCTTGTCCAGTGGTCAACCCCCCGAGTCTTTCAATGAATCTGATGAGTACAAAACACAAAGAAATCGGACCGTTTCACTCAAGGACAATGATAAAAGCTTTAGTTTTGATTTTCAACCTTCCCTTAACGAGCATGTAGGGCCCAGTCCATCCCAAATATTACAAGCCCTTACCATGTCTAATGCAAATGATGGTCTCAACTTGGAGCGACTTGAAACAATTGGAGATTCATTTTTGAAATATGCTATAACGTCTTACCTATTTTGCACTTTTGAAAATATCCACGAAGGAAAACTGAGCCACTTACGTTCTAAGCAAGTAAGTAACGTCCATTTATACCGACTAGGAAGAAGACGTGGATTGGGTGCTGTTATGGTGGCTACCAAGTTTGAACCTCATGATAACTGGCTACCACCGGGATACCACATCCCAAAAGAGTTGGACAAAGCTTTCCAAACCAAGGGTGGTACTAGTAAGGCACCAATTATTGATGTAAGTAAAAGTTTGCCCAAAAGAGAATGATAATATGTCTGCCACGATTTGTAATGTTTATTTCAAACTTTCTTATATGTGCTTATCAGCAATCAAAATATTGGAAACCAGTGGAACCAGAAGTCCTCACCCCGACAGGCAATAAAGAAGTTATTCCGTATAATTTGGTTACTCAACAATCCATTCCAGACAAATCCATTGCTGATTGTGTGGAAGCCTTAATTGGGGCCTATCTCACTTCCATGGGACCTTTAGGAGCTCTACTGTTTATGTCATGGCTTGGAATTCGTGTGCTACCCTCTCGTCAGGTTGCTCAAGCTGAAATCGAAAAGGCCAAGACGGATTTTGAAAGCAAGCGGGCTAAATTCCAGAAACAGCCTCTATTCTACATGGAACTACCAACTTCCAAGGATTTTATTCTTTTTGAGAATCTTCACCCGCCGAACTCCCCTCTGTTAAGATACAACCGCAACTGTGAATCTCAGCTAAACACTCTACTAAAGGTAGGTTTGCAACGACTTATAAAGATTTGTAATGGAAACAATGTGATTTTTTTATATTTAAACCTATTTTCAGGGATACTATCAATTTGAAGAGTCGATAGGATACCACTTCCGTGATAGAAGTTACCTTCTTCAAGCGTTTACGCATGCTTCCTATACACCAAATAATCTGACCGATTGCTATCAACGTTTAGAATTTTTGGGTGATGCGATTTTAGATTATCTCATCACGAGACACTTATATGAAGACCCGCTTCAACATTCTCCAGGCTCGTTGACTGATTTGCGAAGTGCTCTTGTAAATAACACCATCTTTGCTTCGTTAGCAGTGAAAAACGGATTTCACAAGTATTTCAGACATTGTTCACCAGGTCTTGCAGGTGTCTTGCAAAAGTTTGTGGCGTTCCAAGAACAACATGGCCATACCTTGACACAGGATGTAAGCTAATTATTTTCAACAGTAAATTAGTGTAAAAATTAAGATTCAATACAATTTTTATTATCTATGTAGTACTATTTAATGGACGAAGAAGAATGTGAGGAAGCTGAGGATATTGAGGTACCTAAAGCGTTAGGTGACGTTTTTGAATCTGTGGCTGGTGCAATTTTTTTGGATTCTGGAATGTCATTGGACTCTGTATGGGACGTATACTACCGTATTATGAAACAGGAAATTGGTTAGTTAAAAATAACACCCAAACTGTAATGATAAATGAATCGAGATAAACGCGGCATTAAAATTTTCCATGCTTTTTGATTTTACAGAGGAATTCAGTAAAAATGTGCCCAAATCTCCGATTCGAGAACTTTTAGAGTTGGAACCGGAAACAGCCAAGTTCGGAAAGCCGGAAAAATTATGGGATGGTCGAAGAGTTCGAGTTTCAGTAGACATTTTTGGCGTTGGTACCTTTCGTGGAATTGGTCGCAATTATCGTATTGCAAAATGCACTGCAGCTAAATGTGCATTACGGCATGTAAGAAAAATTCGTCAGTCACAAGGAACAAGGCGTTAAGAATATTTTATATTATACCCACATGGTCGGTAACTAAATAATTTTCTTATCATACATGCGCAAATGTTTGTATGGAACCGTTTTAATTATGTTAAAGTTTTAAGTAAAAATAAAAGTTTTTACGTATGTGCACAGAAATGAACTTTTATTTAGAGAAACTGAAATAGTTTTGACAAAATGTAATTTAAGTTGCTGTTATAGATTGCCAAACTTTGCTCAACAAAGTGGAACAATGTAGGCTGTTTTTATGTAGACAGACAAACATTTATTTTATTAGGCACTCTTTTTCTTTAACTGGTGACGAAGGAGCAAGAATGGGGTTGCGAAACCCGAACCAAACCATAAACCCATATACACGGCAAAGATGTATCGGTTAGCGATATCAAAGGGTAGATTCTACAGAAACGATAACCAAATTTAAACTTTTCTTAACACAACTTTACTGGATGCTAGTAGTTTCTCTGAAAAGACTAACCTTTCCTGGAACTCCTCCCTCGTCATGATGATCACCGCCTCTGTTTTTGGGAGTAGTAGAAATGTTACGCTGTTGGCGTCGTAAAGGAATCATTCGTCCTAGCCTTTGGAACATCTAAACAAAAAAATTAATTGACCCCTTACAATTTGCAAGCAAGAAATAGTTGAACTGAATTATAAAAATAACAATAAATAGTTCTCTTCTAGTGTCTAATTACCTTGAGACTTGAAGGATGTGTACTGTTGACTGTGTACTGCTCCCTTTTACCTTTTATATGAAAGAA
The DNA here is from genome assembly GCA_027743785.1 of Sinhomidia bicolor. Classification (NCBI taxonomy): domain Eukaryota; kingdom Metazoa; phylum Arthropoda; class Collembola; order Entomobryomorpha; family Entomobryidae; genus Sinhomidia; species Sinhomidia bicolor. Next base: position 441 of record JAHZMT010002133.1, on the reverse strand, counting down.
AAATATTGAAAATAGATTTAATCCCAAATACAACACTGACAAATTAACTCTTAATACTCGAGACGCATAAAAAATTAAATGAATAGCTTGTTTACAAATTGGAATAGGAACACTGGCTACCAGAGGAAGAGTAAACTGCTTAACTGTAGAGGTAAAAATCAGGTGATGAAAAGGAAATACAAGACACTACATACAACTCGGCACACTTTCAAATTGCAGCTTTTCTGATAAATTATCAATATTATTATATGGATGGACTGCCGACTGGTTACTGTTTTGGAAGTGGCAATTAGCAACTACAAAACATGAAAATATCAATCAATCGATGCAATCAGTCTGTTTCAGGAAAGTAAATACCAATGCAATACAATGCCCTTTTTATTTTTTTCATGAGGCATTAAACTGACAAAGTTTAGAAAAGAAAGAAAAGGAGATTTTCAT
>JAHZMT010002132.1:0-12805 GCA_027743785.1 Sinhomidia bicolor | reverse complement strand
ATTATTTTACCTTATTTCTCTGGTATCGATACGCCTTTTATGTGTAAGCATGAATTCAAAAAGTTTATACACGTGTCAATTTATAAAGGCATTTGTTCAAGTTAAACACACAAGCATAATAATATATGAGCATCATCAACGGCTTAATGAAAAATTTCAATTGTACTTGAGCAAACATCGCAGTACAAAGGGAGCAATTAACTTACAAATCTTTCAAAGAGTGGAACACCATCATTAATATCCGTAATGATGATTTTGAGTGTGCACACCGAATCCAGTTGGGGTCGTCCATTGTCACTGGCACGGATAGTGATATATTCTTCCTTTTCTCGTTCGGGCTCATCCCGATCAAAAACCTTGTTTGTGCGAAGAATCCCAGTTCTCGAGTCGATAACAAACTTGTCATTGTTCTCATTTCCAGAAACAATTGTGAAAGTAATTGTGCCTCCCGGCGCTTTTTCATCATCTCTGTCATGTGCCGTAACCTGCATCAGGAGCAATTCATTATTTTCAGTTTCAATTTTTTTTCGTAGTAGTCTAATATGCAAATGCAAACACCACCCTACATAATCGCCGCCTCTTTCATGTGAGGAGTGACAGGAAATGGTTTTTTAATATGTATGACTACGCTAATAGAAGCATTGGTAAATGGCGAATATTACACACCTGATACACGGTTGTGTTCACGGGCTCTCCCTCAGGAACGGACGGAGTCACATCCTTACCACAGTTTGTGAACTCCGGCTTGTACTAGATTTTGCTGGTTTATCCGATCTCCGACGCCATCCTACAATAAAACAAACAAACACAAACCATTTATAGGCATACTATTCAATTATAAAAAAATATCAAACTCAATGAGGATTTTAAAAGGTGTTGCACTTTGAACTTCAATTTGTACAAGCTAAAGAATTTTCTCTAGTTCATTTATTCTACATACCGCCTGAATTGAGCTTACCGTCTCGTACGTAGTGCCCGCTTCATTCGCTTTCTGAGGTTCCGATAGGTAACTCTGATAATTTTGAACTATGGGTGCATCCGTCTCCCTGCCAAATCTCCGTGGTCTTGACCTAGGATGCCGCTCATTGCCATGGTGCTGGCGATGCTTGTGGTTTCTCACTGTAAGGGAATCAAGCAAGAGAAGACAATGATGAAGACATGTCACAAAATGGGCAGCGTGGTGATCAGCCTCACTTATTATTCCATCCATACTAAATAGAGAGGCTCTCTATAACCCTCCCTTCTTCCGCACTTGCCATTATTTCGAGAATTTCATTTAAATAATTTATCATTGGCTTTCACTGCAGAAGTCACAAATCACAACTTGGTGGAGGGGAGAGAGGGAGAAAGAGAAGGAAGCAAGCAGCATCAAGCCGAGTTATTTGAGATAGAAAGTTTGCGTGCATGTGTCTCTTCTTAACAAGAGGATAGCCAAAATGCATGTTAAATACATGAGCCGTTGCAGTTTTCTCATGTGCTACTGATATCCTCCATCTCTTCTTCCTTTCTCTCTTTCTGCTACTTTCACTTTCAACTTGTGTGTGCAAAGTGGTGAAAGGAGGTGAGGTAAATTTTAGAGGATAAGTACATAATATGTCCATTAGAAGGCTACGGTTTTGTTACTCACCACCGCCTCCTCCTCCCCCTTCACCACCACTGCCAACACTGCAATCTACAAAGTTAGCATCAGCAGCAGCAGCATTATTATTATTATTAAATGATAGACGCAGAGAAGAAGAAGGAAGCGAATATTTGCTTTTCGGTAGAAATATAAATGATACCTATACACAAAGTTATCATATCATCCTATTTTCTCCCGAAGTAGCATTGCATTATTTGCTGAAAAAAGAATATACCTTCCTACACGCAAGAGAAAGAGGACGGAAGTATATTTGGAAACAATGTGTGCTCAAAGTGGAAAGGAAGTTTACTTAAGCCTAAGGATATTTGGTTCGTCCTTTATCCCTCACTCGTTCTCTTCAACCCATCCAGAAAAAAATGGCACAGAGAAACGCATATAAACATACATACATACATACATATAGGTAGACATTTCAGGAACAAAGATACAAGATATTCCTTCATAATGCAATAGAAGATGTGGACTAAGAGAGAAGAGAATAGAAGAGCAGCGCGAGAAGACTAAGACTAAAAAGAAGAAGAAGAGGAATAAATGAGTAATAAATGTAAATGCGTAGCCTACTCCCCGTAAAATATAATCTCCAAACCAATGCCTTATAAATGTAGTAATAACAAAGTACTAAATAAGTAGTTAATAATAATGCTAATACTACTGGTAACACACTTCTCCCCAGTCTTCCTTCCTTCTTTTATATAACCTTTTGGTTGTGAACCGGACAACTGGAACAAAGAGGAAGAAGAAGAGTGGAGAGCTGGGATTTTTTGAAAGGGGAAAGTGTCGAGAAGGAATAAGAATAATATTATAAGAACAAGACAAGCAGCCACCACCACCACCACACACTCCAACACAAAACAGCGCTGTGATGTGTTTAATAAATTGCCATGTATGCAACTCATTTGCTTAAGCTTTGCCCTTCACACACATATAATGACAGTAATTTAGTGGACTTTTCAAAACTTCAACTGGACAGGAAAAAAACACTTGTGAGAGAACTAGTGTAGTTTTGTGATAGTGATATTAGTGGTGCACAAGTTGACTTGAATGCTACTCAACTACTCGTTTGCAATTCTTTTCTTTCTGTGGAACACGGGTAAAAACAGGTTGTGTATGTGTCTATGTATGTGCATGCTTAGTTATTGTTATTATTATTGTTGTTATTATTATTATTGTTATTATTATTACATTATACACGGCCACGACGACACAGATAGTTTTTTCCTAACTAACTATCTAACTAACCATAATAAGTAATAATATTATGCATGTTCCAGTTTTAGCTTTCTCACACTTCATACTTTTTTTAGTGCTACTTTCCCGTGTTACGATGAACTCATTCAATTTTCTGCGAAAGTAAGTGGAAGGAGAAAGAGAACATTGCTTTCTAGTAGTACAAGAAGTAGTAGTTGGTTGTAGTATCCTTCGCCGCTTCTCTATCTGATTATGGGATTATTTTGTGTAAAATGACCTGAAGCAAAATGCCATGTTCCTTACTACTGCTACTACTTACTACACAAAAGTGTGTGTCATGGTGACCAAGGAACATAAAATAATATACAAAAGAAGCCACAACCGCACACACACACACACACACACTTATATATACACAGACGCCACGGGGTATAATAGTTGAAAAGTAGTGTACACTTGTTCATTTCTTCTTGGTAAAATAAAAAGTCTTTCTGTACTTCCTCTTAACCTGCTTGTTCAAAGTTCCACACTTCAGGAGAGAGAGAGGAGAGCGTATACAAACTACATACATGCCTTCTACATACATTTTTCCAGGACGTTTTGCTAATTTTTTTTTCGCTTTACATCATGATGATGACGATACTACTTAAAAACTTGACTAACTAGATTGTCGAGTAGTTTAGGGCAAGGAGAAAAGGAGAACAGAAGAAAATGAGTAGCTTTCATCTTTTTGCATGGTTGTTGTATCAGGTTGCCCCTTGGATTTAGGCCTGATCGGTGAGGCTGGCTGGTGGAGAGTAAAATTCGCGCTGGCATGGCATAACATAATACGAAAGAAAAGAAGTAGAAGAAAGAAAAGAGACTGCTTTCATTTTCAAGCTTCAGCTTTTATAATAATAAATATTATTAGTAATAATTATATTAGTACCAAGTTATATATGTACGTATTTTTGCAATTTTTTTCCACTTAATTATAAGGATTGCAATTTAATGCAGAATTGTAGTAGTAGTATTGTCGTTTTCATGGTGGTAATAGTGGAGGCAGTGGGGTGCGCGCTCAAAAGAATACTAAAGAATAGAGAAACGAGCGAAACAATGGGGAAAAGTCAAACTTTTCAAGCAAATTTTGTGTTTATTTAAAACTACTCAGTTTTTGTGAATATATTGCTTTATATTGTGTGTTGTAGTGTAGTAGTAGTAATGGTAGTATTTTATCGAAAACTTGCACACACACACACACACACACAAACCACCCCACCACACTACAAGCCGCTTTTATTATTATTATTATTATTATTCGCAATGCTTTTGTTCCTCCAAGTTGTCAAATAGATAGATATAAAAAGGCAGTCAAAGTTGTAAACTCAAAAATGAAAGAGGAAGTTAAGTTGTGGTGGTGTCGTGGTGGTATTTTACAACTACTTTCTCTCTCTCTCCCTTTTGCTATATTATATGCAGCCATTCTACTGAAAGAATTAGGACAAACTGTACATATATAGCGACTCGCTGTTACAAAATTTCAACTACATAAATATCTTATACGTATCCAAGGGTCGGTCTATAAATACAATGCCTGCTGAACTGATTAAAACGCTTACACAGGAAAGTAAGCATGATTATTATTATTACTACAAGTTGTACTATGTGTAGTTTGCTTAAAAATTATGTCTTGGTATTTATAGCAGGAAGAAGAAAGCGAACGACGGTGGCAGTGGTGGTAGAAAAAGAAGCAGCAGCATTGCTACTCTGATGGTGTTAAACGTGAAGATGAGAGGAAAGAAAGAAGAATGAAACGGATTTTGCTTTTGCAGCAGCAGCAAAACAGTACACCTTCCTGCTCCTTCCTTCCATGCAATAACAACAACAACAACAATAATAATAATAAAATAAAATAGAAAGGAAGGTGAAGAAAAGCGAGATAATCTCAAAGGGCTAATTTTTAACACTAAAATGTGCCTCCCTTGGTTTTTATTGTTGATCATATTATAATATAGCTTTGCGTAGTGGTGTACTCGTAGATGTACCTATATTCATTCACGCTCAGCGCATCTATTTATCCATCCCTTTCTCTTGCATATCTCGACAAGGGGCTATACAATTTGCATAATTACGAGAACGGGTAAATAGCAACCACTATTTTCTTATAAATGCATGCTTGTTTTCAAGGAAGCTACGTTGGCAAACAAGACAATAAGAATAATATTGTGTACAGCGTGTGCGCCACCTTCTTCTACTACTGCTTTAAGTTTAAAGTAATGTGTGCATACATTGCGAGACAAAATTATGTATATTTTTTCTCTCTCAAATTAAACCTTACAAATTTCACGTTGCTTTATTTAGCTGGTGGTGGTGTCAATCGATTCAAAGTTCAACGGAATAAAAAGGAATATTGCTAATATATGCATAAGAAGTGTAACAAAGTGAGAGAAAGAGATACCAGACTACCAGATGCAGGAGGTCAATGGGCCCTTTGCGATAAAAAAAGTGAACCGGTAACAACAACAACAACAGTAGCGACTGCAGTAGTACTTAAACTTTGTTTTCATTCTAATCATCACCCATTCTCTCGAAGAGAAAAATAATACTATTTTTCCGCCTCTCAATATGATCTGCCTCATTCCACTCACCTCCGCCGCCGCCGCCATCATCATCATCAGTTTCCAAACTAACCACCTCCAGCTAGCTCCTGTACGCTCATCTATACGTTCTCAACATAACAGTTTAAATTGAGTTTTATGGGTTGTTGGATTGAGAAGGTACATAAAAATAAGTAAAAGTAGCGCTACCTTACCAATACTTGTTATTATTATTATTAGTCGTAGCAGCAGTAGTATGTAACAAAGTAGCAAATGGTTGAAGTACATATCTCCTACTCTGAAGCGTTATGCACGAAAAAGCGAAAAAGCTATGCGCTCATTCCTGCTGCCCCAGTATTCTTATCTTTTGCACGGTGTCAATCACATAAAAAGAGGCAGAGGTGATGATGGTGGAAAAATAGTGGCAGAGAGGAAATGCATGGTCTGTTCTGCTACAAACAAAATATTTCGGCGTCTACTTCTACTCCAAATGTAAGGGTTCAAAGACATTTTAGTGTTATCTCAACTTGACATGGATAATAATAGTTACAACAACAACAACAACAACAACACCACTAACTTATCCAAAACAAAAAGCCAATTGTAAAATGCTCTATGTATTTATGTAAACCTATTACTGCTACATTCTGAAAACTACATACATATATTTGTACTGAAACGAAGACAGTTATCCAGAGAGATCAAGAGTTTTGAGATGACACAGTATTCTTGTATTCATTTTGTATACTGACTACACATATATTACCTATATAATGTACACTTAGGTATATATTTATAGAGAAATGTGAACCGTGGGCACAACAAACTTTTTTGTCAGCCTAGTGCAGACACAAGCAGAAAACGTGTTGTCTTTACTTTTTTCCTTGTACTGCGCGTACCCATTCCACACTACTACTGTTATCATTTATGGGGTAAATGCAAATTTACTTTCCACTTGTTTTTTAATGGTAAGGTATACATTTTTTGAGAAAAAAATTTAAATAGCTCTAATTTCATTTAAGAGCAAGTTGTTTTGCTTGCTAAGCGTACAATTAAAAATAAGGAAATCTCAGCAGGTTTATTTTTAAGCGGGCTACTAAAACATTAAACAGAATTTCCAGCTTAAACAAAAAAATATCTAAAGTAAAAGGTCAAGGATATTTACATTTTAAAATGTTGTATAGAAGCAAAGCAGCAAATTGTTTCCTTGCCTCTGTTACGTAGTTGCCTTTCTCTGTAAATTATGATATTGTTTTTTAGCAACAAATGATGACAATATACAAAAGGTAGTACTTCCGCCTAACTGGGGAAATGAAAACTTCTGTTTGGTTTCTTATAAAAAATAGATAGCTGTTTTGGTTGATTTTCCAGAACAGTCAGTGTTTTTGCATTTTAAATCGCGTTCCTTTGGAAATTTATCAAGCAAAAAATTCATCATGCATAAATAACTGCCCATGCTCATTCCCACAACAACGTACTCATACATTATAAACTTTCATTCGGTGTATAACCTAGTAGATATTTATACAACATTATCATTTCATAAGCAGCACGATTCAAGTTTTCAACTTTTCCGCAAATCCGTATCTTTTTTTAGCTACAAGAAATAGAGAAGCAAGCAGAAAAACTGCTGTACTACCACAGGCAGGCTGATTTCAACGAGGAAAAAGTTTTTTGCAGTTACCATCGCCAACCAGTGAATCTCATGAATAGCCCATTTTTTTGCTAAAGTACACAATAAAATTGCCTAATAAGCTTCGTTGACATGCTCAGTTTATTAAAAAGTGTCCAATTTAAAATGGATAGTGAGGGATGCTGATGATGATGACAACGATGACGACCACTATGACTGTTGACTTTTAACTTTGTCAAGCAAAAAGAGCAAGCAGCCAGCAATCCTAGCAAAGAAAAAAAATAATGCAATCAACTTTATTTTCGCTTTTTAATAGTAATGCTGTTTTTGTTGTTGTTGTTGTTAGACATTTCACCAGTTTATTTAGTAGCAGTGGCTTGGCATAGCAGTTCAAACAAAGTAAAACGGTACTCTCCAACGATTAAAAAAGTCTCCACTTTTTCCTGCCTTTTTAATCCTGTCTTGATGTACTCTGAATATGAAATGAGCATAACTACATACTTTAATTGAGGTAGCACAAAAAGAGAAGTAGAAACTAAAGTTGTAATGATGCACTACATTTGGATGATGACAATTCTGCCGTCTCGTCTTAAAAAAACGGGCATAAAAGTTAAGTTGGTATAAAGTTAAAGCTGCTGCTGCCGATGCCGACGCCGCCGCTGCTGCTCTTTGCCCGTGGAGCGACGCTCTTGTTGGCATTCTTCCGGTTTTATTATCAGCCAAAAAGTATAGATATATAGAGGTTTTCGATAAAAACTATTCTGACAAAATCAGGAAAACCCCTGTCGGTTCTTCCTGTTCAACTATGTATGATAACCATGAATCAAATCTGCTGCTGTCCAACCAAAACTAGAGTGACTTTCCTGCTTGACATTTCATTGAGGCGAGTTCGTTTGATCAAATGTACTTGTATTTTTTTTTACTATTATGTAACTACGTGTTATTATTAGTGGTATGATTTAAAATCTACAAACATGAGGCCTGAGGCGTACACTTGATGTCGCACAATAATAGTACGTAGTATGTAACTGTAGGGGTCAATGTGCAACTTGTGCAGTGACGTGTTATTTGTTGCCTCTCTATAAAAAGAATAATAACAAGACGAGTTGAAAGAGTGACTTCATTTTCCCCAAAAAATGAGTAGTAGTGTATGTGTGTGGTGATGATGGAATGAAGGTAAACATGAGATAAACTTTTTCAATAAATATAATGGCCCTCCCGTTCTGCTCTACTCATTCAGTCACTCACTCAAAGTCACAACAATGTAAAAGTAAGCTTGTCCGAGGCGAAAGAGTACTATAATCGGAGACACAGAGCGAAAAAAAGAGAAAGTAACATCACATCACAATCGTACAATAATAACAATGCAGCAGTGCAGCAGCAGTAGAGGCGACGGCGGCGGAGTACAATTCTCTAACAACATATTGTAAGTTATCAACATTATATGACGAAAGACGAACATGACAATGACAACATCATAACCTCACGCAGCAGAGTCCAACTTCAATTCAAAGTATCAACATTTGCCATCATCAACATGTTACCCGAAAAAATAAATACATAAAAAATGTAGACCCTCACACAAAAAAAGTTGGAAAGCGCTGTATCGCCCATATATATACGAATGTACATAGTAGTAAACGACACAGTTGTGTCTTGCGTCATTGTCTCTATATTATTATTATGCTACACTTAACTGATAAAGCAAACAAGTAGAAATGGGTCGTTTTTACACCACACCATACCACCACCACCACAGCTTTCTCTGTATCCATCACATTACATACGTACATGAAAATGATGATGATGACGATAATGTATATTTGGTTTAGTTTGACCAATAAAAAGCGAAAAACCAAAAAAAATCCTGGACAAATACAAAAAGAATCTCTGGTTTGAAAAAATGGATGCATATTGTCGTCATGTTTGTGTGTGTGGGTCGTGTGTGTGTGTATATATATTTGTGTTGCCGCACTTCAGCAGACATCATCGGTGTCACCAGACAGTTTGAGGGAAAGTCAGTGAACTACTTCAGTCAGTATTTTTTTTGGTCGTCTTTTTCTTCTTCCTCCTCCTCTTTTAATATTATGTCTACTCATACAGGTCTTTACGTACAGTTGCTTTTTTATATTTTTGTGAAACTTTTGTGACGACGATAAGAATCTTTTCCTTTAACAAATAAAATTCATAAGATATTACTATGTCTGCTCGTGGAACATATGTAGACGCAGGAGTAGCAGCAGCAGCAGATAAAGGCGCTGTCTTACCATATAACCGTTTTTGGTTATTATGGGCATTTGATGGACGGAAAAAGGGAAAAAATAGAGTGGCCGTTTTTATGTGTCTTTCTTTTCATTTTGCTGCTGCTGCTGCTGCTACTACTACTATTACGTCTTCTTCTTTTGCAATATGCTTTGTGGTGGAAGTAGTAGGAGAAAAATGGTAATACTCAATATTTACCATGCTATGACATAAAAAAGGTCTCAGAGGATTGAAACGCGATCATGATGACGATACAATTGCCCTTTTGCTCCTATACATATGTATATATACTTCACTGACATCTATTACAACAACTGTCGTATTTCTTGTTGTTATTGTACTTTTTGCTGTGTTTCTTCCTTTTTGGAACTTGTTTTTACACTGAAGAAAATGCTACACACTATTTTGTATTGGTTTGGGTGCTGTTGTTGTTGTGGTGGTGGTGGTTGTCTCTTTACTATACTGTGATGATGTATACTGGGGAAATGCGAGAATCTTTCATGTTGTTTGTTTTCAACCATTTTCTTGTTGACAGTTTATGGTTGTTCTGAGAGCTGTTTTCTGATTCTTTTTTTTACTCTCTCTCTCTCTCTTACTCCCTTTATTTTTCTTCTTCTTATGTTTCTCTCTGTTGCTGCTAGTTTCCAGATGTGTTGCTAAAATGCATATGCTATCTTGAAAAGACAACTACAACGGTTATCTGTGGGTGGTGGAACTTGGTGTGTAGTATTCTTTTCTGCTGTCAACATTGCCATTGAAGAATGACGAAGAGAAGAGAGAAGGGAGAGAAGTAAAAGTAAAAGTTGGTGTAAAAACTTTTCTGTTTTCTACTCTAATTGTTGGTTTGGGTATCCCACACACACACACACCCTTCCAATAAACAGCAGTAGTAGTAAAACATGTAATGATACTATAGATGAGCTACTGACAAGTACACAATGTCTCCCTGTATGTTTATGTGGGGAAAATGAAACAGCTGCATCAATCACTTCTCACTCTCAGTCGCTCATCAGATCACATCATCATCATCAACATCAAGCTTCCCTCTTCCCCTCTCATTTAGACATGTACAACAACCAATTCTATTCAGCTCATCATCTCATAATACTACTCTATTCAGGTTTCCCACTTGCTTGTCTGAAGTTGATGACGCAAGTGGGGAAAAATTATACCGTTCAATTGCCTACCATGAAATTTACTGGAAACCTATACCTTTTTCAGGAGAGATTTTTGTCTTTTCAATCAACCAGTAAATATAATATTTCTATAGCATTTTTTTGTGAAAAGTCAAAAGAGTCGCTGATTGAACTAACGATGGCCATAATGTTTCTGGTAATAACAAAAAACAGCAATAATAATAATAATAATAATACCAGCAAAATATGTGGTACTGTCCAGCAAAGAAAAAAAGCAAAAAAATAAAGTTTACAACTTGAAAATTTGAGTTACTACTTTACTCTACCTTTTTTCTCCCCAAAATGAGGAAGAATGTTACACAGAAATAATAACAAACTTTCTAGAAAAAATAAAGTCATGTAAATAATGTGTGGATGATGATGATGATGGTATAAAATCAAGAAAAAAATGAAAGCGAGGAAGGAGGGAGGGGAAAAAATAACGTAAAGCCGGAAAGTCACTCTCTTTATGGTTTTACACACACACACACACAAGATCACAAGGGTGCACGCAATTGACCAAGCTAAATTCCTTCTAAACATGCAACAATGTTTTCACAAAGAAAAAAATACACTTAAAAAATGCGTTTACTCATACACAACGATATTATTATTCTCCAAATAATGAAACACAACCCAATGACCGTCTATGTAGGTATGTATATATTACGTAGAGCTGTAATTGAAAACAATCTTTTCTGAAAGTATGCATGTGTAACGACCAACGACCGAGTAAATTTACTAGTTGTGTTTTTTTCATTCTCTCTCTCTCTTTCTCTCTCTCTAAAACTTTCAGGTCTGTCGTTGATGAAAGGACTCTTTAGATATGATACTGCTAAGTAAGCACACGCTGACTGACCAAGCGTATTAGAAACTTGCATGAAAAGAATAGAATCTTTTTACAGGAAAATGTACTCATCTGATTGTGTGTGTGTGTGTGCGTGGTGGAGAGTGGAGATACAGTAAGAATGCTCGTTTGACTTTCCGACACTTTTTTTCTTCAGTGTGAAGAGGGAGAAAAAAAGTAGGGTGCAAAGAAGAGTGAGAGAGAGAGGGAGTGAAAAATGTTAAGGGAACGAACTTAACTTTCTCAGCCGGATGAAAAGTTTTTTTTTCTGTTTCTTCTACTGATGCATATATATATATATATTTGGTGTACGTGTATATGCCCCTTCCTGTTACATTTATTTTGCCTCTTTTTCTACACTCCATTATACAACTGGAACGGCATAGCGGCGGCAATTTAACAAGACATGATATTTTTTTTGTCAAGTGTAGATATTTATTTATTGCATGCCATGCCACCCTAATATATCCGAACAACAAGAAGAAAGAACAATAATAGCAACTGACCATTCAGTAAACACCACCAAGAACGACGCCGCCGCCGCCACCACCACCACTTATGTTACTAGTATAACAATACCAAACAACTAAAAGTCATTGTGGCATTATGCATTAATGAACATTGCCACCACCGCCACCACACACCAACAAAACTGTTTGTTGCTCTTGAGTAAAAAAGTGTAGTAATAATGCTGCTCTGTGCTGTGCGGTGCTATATGGCAAGGTAAGTTTGATGGTAATGTGACGGTGCAAATGCTATGTATTCTTATTTTTTTCTCCCTCTCTCTTCTTTCTTTTATTTCATGTTTGAATATCATCGTTGTTCTGCATGCAACTTGCTTCCGCAAGTTTGTCTATAATATCTGTGTGCACATTATGATTATACAGGGCGAGCGAAAAGAGTATTCTGTTATAATAATAATAATGGAGGCAACGGCAAGGAGACATAATGAGAGCGCCTTGCGTCACTTTGAATAAGCTATAGGACGAAATGAATTATTATGGTCACGCAGAAATTATCACAGCTTTCAGAAAAAAACATATACACATACTTGCACCGTCATACCATCATCAGCGATACTGTCATGTCGATTAGGGAATAAAACCGGAGAAAAAACACTACAGCAATCTTTATTACAGTTTTGTTTATAATGGACAATGGACATAATTCCAACGAATATCGCCCGTTACACATTTAAAAGAAATAGTAAAAAATAGTTTTCATCTTTTGACAAAAATAATGTATTTCATATTTTGAAAGATTTAAAAAAAGTTGCCAGCTATGTAGTAAATACACTGATCCTTTTTTACATGGATTGGTATACAGTAATTGCATATTTATTACTAAACTACTGTATACGTTAGGATTAATATGTCATTGAAAACGAGCGGTTCAATTTTTTTTGTCAATTTATCCTTTCATTTTTCATTGTCGTCTCAGGTTACACCATATCGCCATAAAAGAAAGAAAAGAAAATCAATA
>JAHZMT010002131.1:0-10160 GCA_027743785.1 Sinhomidia bicolor | reverse complement strand
TCCATCTTTTATCTGTCCATTTAGCGTAGTAAAAAATTAATTTAATTGAGCACTTCTTAGCAGTAGCAGTAGCAAGTACACAGACAATAATGTAATGTATATGTACGCACGGTACATGGTCATCCGCACCCGATAAAACACAAAGTGAACAGAAAGCAGAAAGAAGAAGAAAGTGAGCTGCGAATTGAAATGGAGGCAGAGAAAAAAAACACTCACTCTCATGGAAAGTTACCCAAAAGAAAGAAAGTGTGCACCACTTTATATACATATAAGTACTACTATAGAACGAACGCAAGAAAATAACGAATTGTTGTAGCGGCTCGTCGTTGTTGTAATAATGCGCACTTTACACACACACACACACAAACATAAAGCTCATTTATATAACACAAGAAAAAGAAGAAGAAAAGGGCGCGCAATATAAAAAAGCAAACTTTGTAGCGAGAGAAAAAAAATCTTTTGCTGCTGCCTTTACTGCCGCCATTGCATTTGCCGCTACTTCTACTACTTCTTCTTTCTCTACTCCGCCCGTCCGTTTCACATCTTTTTTTTGCTCGCCTTTTTCTTTCTTCCTGTTCTACCCGGGAAAACGTGTAATAATATCAACCACACGCGAAAAAAAAATATTGCACTACATTACATGTTTACTACACACTTGAATTCGTAGCGTCACCCACCACCACCACCATCACCATGATATATATGTATACTCGCCGCACAGTTCTTGTACCAACCAAGCAATACAAAACAATTTTTTTTTTCTGTAAAAAATAGAGAGAATGTACATTTGTCTGTGTATTTTTTATATTTTGTTTTGTATTTCGGCGCGGCTTTTTAAATGCCACGGCAACAAGACACGACCATTCAGTTGTGAAGAAGAAAAAAAAAGTTTTTTTCGTCTTCTTCTTTCTCGATATCACTTTATTTATATAACAGAAATACTTTCATTTTTGCTATCATCCACTCCCCACTCCACTTTTTTTACTAATGCATGAAGCTGCTATATGTACAGAAAGAAAAATATACAGACAGAGAGAAAGAGAGTTTTTTTTCAGATGAGATATTTAACTATGAAGAAGAAGAAGAAGAGAAAGTATAGTGGTTCTAGTTGGTATAAGAAGGAGATGTACGGAAAACACTCTTCACGTTTTTGCTCCTCTTCTGCCGGCTATTTATTACTGGAGAAAAGTACTTTGTTCGTCGTTTTCTTTTTTTTCTCTTTCTCCTTTCTCTATCTCTCTCTCTCCTCTTTACAGTCATTACTTTAAAAAAATAAATACACATACGCATAATATACAACTTACACTCCATTTTGTTCCTTTTTAAGAAACCTTTTGAAAAAAGAGAGAGAAAATGTTTTGGTGGAAAATATAATAATAATAACTGCACGGAGTTGGGTAGTAGCAGTTGGGTGGACAGGAAATGTGGCTGCATATTATTTAGTAAGGTATACATGAGCATATAATATCTGAGGCAAAAAAAGAGATAATCCTCTGATGACAATACGATGGGCCGTGATGATGGGATGAATGTAATGGCTTGAAATTGGAGTTAGTCGCAGTAAAAAATATATGTACGCAAACACACAAAGCAAATAGCAAAATAACTCTTAATATTTATACATTCAAGTTGTCGACTTGCTGACTAAGAAAAGCACAAGGAAGAAAGTGTTTCAACTTTCACCATCATCACCGTCGTTTCTTTTACGCATAATAGTCGAAGAAATTGCACATTCTCTTTTGCTGGCGACGACGACGACGACGGTGATGGTGTTGGTGCCATTATAGAAAGCATCTCCATAGAGAAAAGAGAAAGTGTCTGCAGCAGAAGAACAAGTGAGCAGAGTGCACGACGTTTCCTTTCTCTCAATGAGTGTATTTAGACTAGAGTACGCACACATGAAAGATGTGCAGCAGCAGCAGTTGTTGTTGTTGTTATGCCAGTGAAAGCTGCTTTTTCTTCTCTCTCTTTCATCTTAAGCGAATTTTCTTGAATAGCAGCGGAGCAGCACACACACACACACACAATACAACTCAAGAGCAACCCATAAAATGCGTACTTGAAGCAATTTTCGGCATCGCTGTTACTGATACCAACCAGCAGCAAAAAAATATCATCAACAACAGCAGCGGCAGTAACAACAAACGCATACCATAACCGTCGAGAGAGAAGAAAATGTAATAAGTAAAATAGTGTGTAAACCTTGTAGGAGGAGTACACGTATATAATAATTGCTTTTTCTTCTCTCTCTTTCATCTTAAGCGAATTTTCTTGAATAGCAGCGGAGCAGCACACACACACAATACAACTCAAGAGCAACCCATAAAATGCGTACTTGAAGCAATTTTCGGCATCGCTGTTACTGATACCAGCCAGCAGCAAAAAAAATATCATCAACAACAGCAGCAGTAACAACAAACGCATAGCATAACCGTCGAGAGAGAAGAAAATGTAATAAGTAAAATAGTGTGTAAACCTTGTAGGAGGAGTACACGTATATAATAATAATATGCTGCTGTTGGTTTTGTAACTTGTGTATATTTTATATATAAAGTTACAATTTGTAGAAAGAGAGAGAGAGAGAGAAAGGAGGAAGGAACGTTCCACTAAACCATATTTAAGGCAATCTCAAACCTCTAAAAAGATGGTGTAATTTTCATTATGGCAAATTGCTTACCGTCATCGTTTGCTCTGCTTATCCGAGAAGAGAGGCATCCCTCTTCTCTCGTAAAATATTGTATGCCCTGTGCTTGTGCTCTGCTGTATACTTGGCCATCCATGGCTTTTTGCAGATTGTGATGATGATGGTCTATTCTCTCCACTCTACTACTTCGCAACAACAACAACAACAAAAGCATTACAGCTAAAAAAACAGCACCATCATCCTCCTCCTCATCGTCATCATGACCATCATCATCAGCAGCAGCAACAACCATACATATTAAATGTGATGCAATATTCACATAACTGAGCTAACAACTTTTTAACAAAAACAACATCAGCACGCGGAGCGGTAGAAGAAGAAGAAGAAGAGCAGGAAGGAACAGAAACATTATTATGAGTTGCTTGTTTGTTGTGTTCTTTAAAAAATTAATAGAAGAACACATTGTTGTAGTAATAATAACAATAATAATAGCATTACTAATAAAATCACATATTGTACATACATATATGCCTATATATATACACAAGTGAAAAAAATGTACAAACATGGTTATTGGTAAACACTACCCATATCAAAAGAAAGTGTGCCTATTATTATTATTGAAGATGTAGAGTATGTGTGTACATTTGCAACAATCGTCCAAACTATTTTACAGTGAGTACCTAATATTGCGTACATTTTTAACTACAATATATACTGTATTTCCTCTACTTGTATTTCATTTAGTATTATCATCATCAACAACAACAGCAGCACCACGTCTTGTTTTTTTCTCTTTATTCTTTCTTTCTTTCTCTCTCCCTCTCTCATGAAGATGAAAAATTGTTTAATATATTATTTTCATACGTGAGTTTATTCTACATTGTTTTTCTACGCGCGCAAAAATATCCAAAAAAATACAAACTTGTGTGTCGTAAGCATTCACATTTTTATATACAACAACAACCCATATTTGTTTGTTGGACGAGTGCCTGCCTGCCTNTATTTGTTTGTTGGACGAGTGCCTGCCTGCCTCCCTTCCTGCATGTATGCATGGTCTTTCTCTGCCTCTGCTTGCTTGCTTTGCCTGCCTGACTACATCAATACTTTTGGAAAATATATTATGCATGTTGTTTTATTTTGCATCTCATGGACATTTGCACGCAAACACTTCATATTTTTGAAATTGGATATTGCAAAAAAAGCATGGAAAAAAATGTGGGCAAAAAATACATCTTCTGCTTGAGTGAATGAGTGAAGTAGTAGTCGTAGTAGTAGCAGAGCATATATATGGGTTTGGCTTACCGTCATCATCATGCTTTTAGGCCATCTTTCACTATATACATACATACATTTCTCTCTCTCTCTCTCTCTTTAGTTTACATTATATTTTTTCCCATGTAAAAAAATGCCCGGTATCATATTATAATCATCATCATCACATGCATACAAATTCAAACATAATATGAGAAGACAATCATCATTCCTATACTGCTGCTGCTGCTGGAAAAAAAGAGAATATTAGTACCAACATTTTTCTCTCTTTCTCTCTCTCTCTCTCTCTTTCTAATAATATCATGTATCCAGCAACGTGTTTCATGTATATTTATATTATTTTTATCCCTTTTTCATGACGAAAAACGGCATTAGTTTTTCTGGCATGTCTGTAGTACGTACATAATATACAAAAAAAATATATAACAGAGGCTTGGTTGCTGCTGCTGCTATGCTGCTACTGCTACGTGGTGGCGTTTTCGTCGTGTTTAGAAATACAAATGAAAAATGGATTCAATAAATTTGTAAAGAAAAAAAGAGAGAGTTGCTAGCTAGTAGCTAGAGTAAGAGAGAGAAAGAAAAAAAGTTGGCGATGGAGGTTCAGCTCCAGCGGTTTGATATCAGTGGAAATAAATAGAATGCGAGATTCATCTGGAAGGAAGAAGCAGATGTTGTTTTTTTTGCATTCGCCATTTCCTCTTGGTTTCCTCATGGTTTTATATTTTACTTTGTACTTAATATATTAATTCATATGCATGATCGTACAAAACTACCAGTAGTAGTATGTACTACCATACCACCCACCACCACCACTGGTTATTTTTTTTAGTCAGCAGCACACTTAATACATATACATTACAATGTGCATATTATTATTATATTATTTAATATTTAAAAAGTGTACAAAATACCAGCCAGCAGCAGCAGTGTAGCAGCGCAGCGTCTACCCAAATTTTTTTTTCCAAGAAAAAAAATTGTATATTTCCTTCGTGCAACTCTACTACACAAATAATACTTTTTGCAATTTTTTTTAATACCAAGTATGAAAAAGCAGTGGTAGTAGTAGTAGTAGTACAGTGAATAGACGAAAAAAGAAAACTTTTAGTTTTTGTAAATTTTTTTCTGTCTAGTAAAAAAGGAGACTGAAAATCAGTGGAAAAACTGAAAGAAGATGAAGAAGAAAAAAAAGTTTGTTACACACTTCGTGATGCAGATAACTGTTCCCAGATATAAAGTAATAAATACTATGGCGGTTTATAATACTTTTATACTTGCGTACTCACACACACAAGTAGCAGTAGTACAGCAGTAGTAGTAGTAGTAGCATCACTGGTGCGTTACGTTTTCTCCATCGTATTCCTTTTTTTTAAAAAAAAGAAGCTGTTCAGAGATTCAGTAAAGCAAGTGAATGGAAGGATGCAAAAAAATGTTGAAAAAAAAGCAGTGGTTTTTTTGGAGTTTTTAGTTTGTATAAAAAGCAACCATGTAGGTAGATATACGTATATACCTACCTATGATGATGACGGTACAGACACAATGCAGCAGCGGTAGCAGCAGAATATACCACCGCCACCAAACAAGCAATAAGTGTGGCATTTATACATTCCCGTGTCGAAGAATGTAGTAAGTAAAGTTGTACAAGTTAAGTAAGTAACTTGCACATCCTTTTCTCACCGCCATCGCCATCGTCGCCGCCACCACCACCATCGTCAATGTAGTTGTTGTTGTAGTACAATAGCGTAGTATATAGTTTTTAAAAGGAAGGGAAACCTATTCTGGAAGAAATATTATGCATGCATGCCTTTTCTCATCGTATCCCATCAGTGAGGAAGCTTTCACTTTGTCTTGGATTCTTTTTATTTTTTTTCCATGCAAAGAAGAAGAAAAAAAGAAGAACAAGAGAATTTGTTACTCGATGAGGCTCTGGAATGTAATTTGCTATGCACATCTCTTAAAGAGGAGCGCGAAGACGAAAAAAAACTTACTGAAAACTGTATACATTAAAGAGAGAGAGAGAGAGATGGAGGTATTCGCCATATGGTTCCTTGTAAAGATGTAACAGAGCTTTTAGTATATACTACGCACATAATAATAATAATAATAATAACAGACTTGCTTATTCTCTTGAAAAATTGTAGAGCGTTAGCAGTAGACAATATATTTGTGTAGCTTGAAGAAACACTACTGCTGCTGCTACTGACGATTGAGCTATAATAAGCATACACTTAACGCGTCTCGTCTCGTCTCCCTTTTTTATACAGTAAGCTAAACTACACGACATTATCGTCGATACAAAAAGTATAGAAATTTTTTTTCTCATTGCAGCAGCAGCTATTCTTCTACTACTACAGTGTACACAGATTTCACAGCGGTAGCGGTACTAAGATATATTTATTTATTTATTCTTTTCCCGTCTTTCTTTCTTTCTTTCTTTTTTCAGTTGTCAGGTTGAAAAATATTAGATTGGATGAATGATAGAAGCATGCATTTTTTTCTTTATCTTGCTTTGTGTAGTTTAAAACAATTTCCATAACTAGAACATGAATGGAGAATAAATGTCAGTACAAGTTTATTTTGGTGTGGGTAGACGAAAGAGAGAGAGAAAAAATATATATTTATTAGTTAAAGCATTGCACAATGACAACGGAAATGCTGCCGACTGCACAGTATCACACACACTCACACACACAGAGTGAACTTTGCTTGAATGTGGCAATGCTTCATTTAGAAAAGACAGCTGAATTGCAACGCAATTGCTGATAAAAATGTTGCCACATGCGATGCCGCCGCGCCGCGTAATCTCTGTACATGTATTACCTCAGCTTACAGAGAGAACTTTGTAAATAAAAACGTCTGTATAAAAAAATGAATAATTTTTTAAACAAAAAAAAATGCTGTACTCACTTTTATTAAATTTCTTGCTTTTTTAAAGCAATGGTGATGTACTACAGTACTACTTACTTTGCATTATTTGGAATCTAGAAATCAGACTATCTATCAGAGTCTATACCTAGCTAACTTGCAAAAAAAAGTTTTCGCCTTTGAATAACAGCAGCAGCAGCAGCATAATATATTATTATTATTATGATACCTAATTAGATTGCAGATGAGAAGCTGTATGTATATACTTACTATAAAGTTTACATAAATAATACAGAGAGAAAAGCTCAACAAAAATTTTTAGTGTATTATCTTCTCAATTTATTCTCTCTCTGTCTTGCCGGAAAATGCTCCAGGTTTCTTTCAAGGACTACTACTGCTGTTGTAGAAAATGGGGAGCGTGCACATAGTGCAAATCGGCATTCTTGATGATGATGCTGCTGCTGCTATGCTCTGATGTTGCTGTTGTCTCATCATCAATCTGAAGTATATTTATCCATTTATATATAGTGTATATGTCTCTATATTTCATTTTGAAATTTCCACACGGTTCAGTGATGTCCGAAATTGTAAATGATGCTGTTATATTACGCTACTAGTTTACTATGCCATCATTGCAAAATATAGTAAACAACAAACTTAAACAAGAAAACAAGGATATTTATCACTTTTTTATATTGCCATATTGTCAACTAGCGAGAGAAATCTAAAAAAAGGAGGAAAAAAATATTACAAGAAAAATTCAAAATTATGCTAAGAACACGCCGAGGAGCTTCGACCATGTCAACAACATGCAAGTTATTATTATTATTTATTTTGCAAAATCGTTACGAGGACGCGCAGCAGACAACAGAACCCATTTACACACAAGCACTACTACACTCTCTGCTGCTTCTTCTTTGATCAAAAGAAAATGGTGGAGAGAAGAAGAAGAAGAAAAACAGGAAGTAAGTCAATGGAAAACGTGACAACGGCTCTTTTTGTGATAGCATCGTTGTTATTTTTCCCTATTAAAAAGCATGCAGCTTTCCGTTTTAATTTACTTGGCCGATGCAAAAATATACATATATACGGGGTTATTTAGATGGCATTATTATTATTACTGCTTGCACATATTTTTTTACCTAAGCTACCTACCTATATAACTTACTTTTATAAATACTTTTTTTCTACTTTACTGCTAATTTAAATCGGTAAATCAATAATATTACCTACCATACTTACTTTCTTTTTTCCCACTACCCGATTTTCCACCAAAAACCAAAGGCAGAATAAATGGGTAACATATGGCCTGATCGTTAATTCTTTTAATGATTATTTTTTCATTGGACCGTGTAATATTCAGAATTAAATCATTCAGCCATGATGATCCTCCACACACCGTCTTGCTACTTACTACTTTTGCTGCTGTTGTTGTTGTTGCTGCGGCAAAAGAAGTTTTTTTTCTAAAAAAAAAACTAATGTTGTGTATATTCCCCTTCACTGGATTTCATAAAATAACACAACAACAACAACAACTGCATGCAGCAATATCAGGAATTCCATGTTCTCCTTCAACAAACTTTATATATTTTCTTGTTTCTCCTCCACTTCCGATCCCTTTTCCCATTCCACACTCACTCCTTATATTCTTCTCCTCCTCCTCCTCTCTCTCTCTGTGTTCTTTCCACAGGATTAAACTACAATATAATGATAACGCTGTTTCATTGAGCAATTCTTCTTCCTTTTTAACGTTTTAATGGCTTTTCTTATTTCTCTCTCTCTTTCTCTGCTTTTTTTCCTCCTATCCTGCCTCTTCATTCTCTCTTAACCTACAACTATTATACATACACAGTAGACAGAAAATTGCACAAAGTTTATTTCATATTATTACAAAAAAAGAAATCAGTATCAAAAGTAAAAAAGTGTAAAAATGCCTCTATTACATTTTTTACCTATGCAAACCTCTACGAAAAAAAAAAATCTTTAAAAAACCAAAGAAAAAAATTTTCATGCACAATTGTTCCACTTTTTTTCCATCATCTCCACCACACATACAAAAGTAAGTTTAACACTCAAATACCATTATTATTACCACTGCCATCATCAGCATCACCATCACCATTCCAACTTTTTCAGTGCTTCTTGTTCTGGTTAAGCAGAAATTACCTTTTTTGTGCATTGTGTTTCTTCAAAACAAGCAGCAGCCAAGCTCCTCTCATTTCATGCCGATTTTCTGTGTGAATGTGTGCGTGTAAAAAAAGGTTTAGAAATGTGTAATGATATGATCATTTACCAGTAGTGCACCGCTGCCTTTTCATATTATCCTCCTGCTGCCTGCTTGACAACACCGTGTTCTTCTTCTTCTTTGCTTCTTTCTGCTTGCCTGCCTGCACACATTTTTTTTCTAGTTGGTATTTTGGTATGTAAAAAAAGTAAGCGACGAGGGTGCAGCAGCAGCAGCAGCTATTTCTTCTTCCACATAGTTTTTCCATTGTTCATTCTCTTGCCACCACCACCACCTTCAGTGTTCTACAGGGAATGTGTGCTTGCTTTCCGATATCTATTTTAGAGAGAAAACACACCAGAAAAAAATACTTGCTTACTTGAAAGCAGGTGCATTCAAAAAATCATTGTGGTAGTAGCGGTGGTGGTGGTGGTGTTGGTGATGGTTCTGCTCGTTGGTTCCCACATCCCACATTATTTCTCTTTTTCTTATTATTGCCATTGTAGTAGTAAAAGTATATAAAAATCAAATGGCATATATAGGTATGTGCATATATGCATGCGAGGCTGAATGCATGCATATGTGTGTAGCTAAAGAGGAAACAGAGAAGTTCAAGGGTTCAACTGCCTTTACAATATTACCCTTTTTTACATATTGCATTGCATGCCAGGTTTGCGTTAGGGGTTCTCTCTCTCTCTCTCTTTTCGTTGAGGCCTTATTCATCTTTTAATTTGGCTTGTGTTCGGTAAATTACTGGAAGCCGACCAAAAGGCAGCAAGTATGTAGTAGTAACGCAGCATCGAATAAGCACAAGTGGTAGTAGTTGTGGAGAAAAACGAAAGGGAAAAAAATAAGCGATTCTTTCTTTTTTTACATACCATTGGCTATTATTATTACTACATGAGGATGGTTATAGGCGATGATGATGATGATAAGGATACCTACATAAGTACATGCATTGTACACATGTAATAATATAACAAAAAAAATATATTACTTGTAGGTGCACAAAAATATGCAATATATCAGTTAAAATGGTGGCACAGAGGTATGCACTATTATGGTCCTGTCCCTACACCTACTACTTGCCCACAAGATGAATTTGAATTTTCATGAATTAAAGTAGTACATAAAAAGAATGAGTTTGAGTTGAAT